>QBTX01002690.1:0-16242 GCA_003063285.2 Arachis monticola | reverse complement strand
TCTGATGGAGAAATAAGAAAAAAACTCAGAACAAAGCAGAAATTGTGGCAAAAGAATAACAGCTAGCTCCCACACGATTAGGGTAAAGAAGGCTATAGTGTGGTATTATGACAAGTAAAACCTTATAATCAGGAGAAAAAACCCATCTAGACCAACAAACCCGCGTGCTCGTGCTGGCTTAGACTTAAAAAGGAGCAAGATGAAATATGGAAAAGTGAATACCTCTGGAGTCTGGTGAGAGGTGTGCTCCACCCGACGGAATTTACACTGTCACGGACGTGAGTGTGACATATAGCGTTAGCACAGGCACGAATAGCGAGGCTGAGGGCACCAGTAGGAAGTGGAGAAAGGGACTGTCGGAGGCTAAACGGAGCAGAGGCAGAAGAGGGCTCTGTCTTTGTAGTTGTGTTTGGCGTGTTTGAGTACAAACTTGAGGCACAACTAAGAATAGAGGAGAAGACGAACAGCAGATCAGCGGAGGAATGATAACGTCTCGCAAGGGACGAGAGGGGCGATATATTGCGGCATGGAATGGTGTAGAAAGGTAGCAAATCCAGGAGCACTCCTCTTGATGTATATATTTAAAGCACGACCAAATCGCCCAGCTGAACACACAATGAGGTCCAGATGTTCTGGCCTTGGCTAACGTGTCGAACAGCGGACCCAAACGAGAACCCGGCAATGTGACAGCTTTCGCGGTTGCAAAGCCGGCAGCCTGCGGGAGACCAAAATGTACACCGCCGGAAGGGGCGTGAGCACAGGAGAGTGTACCACTATAGGAGGAAGTACACGAGAGATCGACCAACGAATATCACAAGGACGATTCTAGACTAAATTTTTAGAAGAGATCTCGAGGAGTTACTTTGCGACATCCTCCGCGGAGGATAAGAAACCAGTTCAAGATGCACGGCCACGGCAGCTTGAGGATCTCTATAGCCGCACGAAGAGGGAGAAATTCATACAATGAAAAAAAAATATAAGCAAGTGAGAAGAGAACAAAAAAGAAAAAAATCGTAGAAAAAAAGGGACAAGTGGTGGGGACGACTAGGGTTGAAGACTGGCGTAAAGGAGGATTGGTAGTTGGCCATGTGGATCAGGGGGCAGAATGCGCATGAGTAAAGCAGTAGAAATACAAGACATATAAATTGTGTTAAAAGTAGGAGAAACGGAAAAAGCCACCAATTACCGAAGATCCATATTTTCAAAAACTGAGAACAATTATTGTATAGGAGGTGTAATAAGCAGTGATCTATACGCTAGAAAATTAAAATTAAGAAATAAATATTTTATGTGAATATAAGATTATCCACAAATATTGAGTATGATGAACACAAAGGATAAGAATAAAGAGCTTTAAGCAAAAAAAATGCTTAATGCCATATGGGCCTTTTCACAAACACATTAGCATGAAATGAATAGTAAGGGGTTAGTTAATGAAGACGAAAAAGAAAATGAAGGTGAGAAAGCGATGCAGGAAACAAAGCATCGCCGTTGGGAAATATAATAGAGAGTCATTGTAGATGAAGGTTGCTCAAACAAGTATCGGCACCCACGCCAAGAACGGCGCCAGACGAAGATCACCCACATACCAACACAGACGCAATCATACCACTAGAACTCTACATTAAAGTTAGCTAACGACGAGGAAAAAACATAAAAAGGCAAAATAGCGCAAGAGTAGAGGTGAAGGCGGGAAAACGAAAAATATTGAAGGCTCACGTGCAAAGGAGAATAAAGTCGAAAAATAGAAAAAAGTAAGATAAAACACTATCAAACACTAAGCATAGGAAGTCACACTGGCAGCAAAAAAGACGTTCAGAAGAGGGGCGAAGGAGCACGAGAAACGAAGAAAGCGGCACTTCAGAGCAGAACGTGTGCAGTGGTTAATAGGGTGGGGTGAGACGATAGATGGGCGACACCGCAACGCAGAAAGAGAATGTAAAAAGTGGAGAGAGGCAGAAGGCAAGAAGGGGAAGCAAGCAGGGGCCTAGGAGAAGACGAAAGATAAGGGAGGCAGGACATGAACAAGAAAATATAAACTTGTGGAGAAAAAATATTAACGGATTATCAATTGAGCAGAATCAGGAGTTAACGCACCTGGTGTGGCGCAAGTGGCCCAGAGACCGAGCACAGAGCGGAAAAACCGGCAGGAACCGCCAGAGGAGTAGGTCGACTCGGTGACCAAGCGGGCCAAGAAATGTAGATCTGGGCAGCAGATGCTTTGGCAGCCTGTAAACTGATTCGACGAGAAAGACGAAAACACAAGGGCGCGGCAAGTCCAGGATCATGGCGGTTCCTAACTAGTGACGGATTTATATAGATATAATTCGCACCCGGTCTTTCCGGCGACGCTCTCGCTGCGTCGTGGACTCGGACTGTTTTCACTGACGCGTTGTTGGATGCACTTTTCTCCACATACGCTCCTATGCTGATCAAGGGTCAGGACACGCCTGGTCAATGACTGCAGGATTGGTCGCGTCACGTTAACTTTTTTTGTAAGTTGTAAAAGTGTAAATATAAGTATGGTGCAGAGACGAGCAGTCCATGAAATTACTAATAAAGAGAAGAGTAATAAAAAAAAAAAAAACCTCAAAGAAATAAGAAAGGAGACGATCATCAAGCCGATTAGGTGGAGAGTTCGTCTCCCCACGCCTAGCCGACTATATGCGCTTAAACATCAACCAGACTAAGCGGGTGAGGACGCGCGGTCCCCTCGCTACGCTCAAGTGCTTTTAGGCATAGTGGGATCGGGATACGTAAGAGAGAAGATCTCGGAGGTACTACACAATTGGGTTAATGCAGCCTGCTCGCTATGGTATAGCTTTAGGCGTTGCCCATTAACTTTGATAAGTTCAGAGTTTGAAGGATGGCTTAGGTGATAAACTCCGTACGGTTCGGCCTTATCTACTATGTATGGACCTTCCCATCATGATCTCAACTTGCGGACAGTGGGCAGGCAACGGGGCCCTTAGCGTGATGGGAGAGAGACCTTCACTCAGTCGAGATTTGTTAAAGGAGGACTAAATCTCCCAGGTTGCGAAACTCTTATCCTCTTATAGAGGTGTCGTAATATTGTTACGCCTTCAGTCGTTCTCACATGTATCAGTCTTGAAGTTCTCATAAAGGCTATCCAGGCAGAAGGCTTTCCGGAAAGTTCCCGTGCAGTTCTGCGGTTAACTTTCCTTTTCAGCTCCCGACTTTCTCAATTCCAAGGTTGCCACTCCTTTACTGACCCAAGAAGCAGCTGTGGATGCCTGGGCACTACGTCACAAACTAGGGAAGGGGATTGACAAAGCCTCTACACAATAGAGACTGAGAGCGGGAAAGAGAGAAATCATAAGCCCAATGTGGAAGGCGTATATATGTGTATGGCGGAAGGTTCGGTAGGACCGACACCAAGAGGTGCAATTACTTGGTAGAGCCCCTGGCTGCATATGCCCGAGGTCAGTCATATACGTGATAGAGGCCGGTTGGGACATCTTCTGCAAGAATACGCGTTGCATTTCCTTGGCGTGGTTTTCGCGACCTCTCGGCCAAGCTCTCGGCGCCGCCCGCCCGATTCCGACGCGCTGCGGAGGAGAGAGAGGTGGGTGAGGGCGAGGTGAGTTAAGCAAACCTTTATAAAGAGACGATCTAACAAACAATGCCGTGATCGTTCATATAAGTAGCCGGTCAGAGACACCTGTGTACAAAAAATGCGGTCGGGATGACACGATTGGATACGAGCTTCAGGAGACGAACAAGAATTAGTCAGGGGGTCAAGCGATGAGGTCGCAAAACCCGACAACATAAGTAATGGTTTGCTATGAAAGGAGAAAACAAAACAAACGTGTATGCAGCAATCATCAGCTCGGGCGACAAGGGGTGTAGAAAAAAGTTATCATATACACATACCACAGGTGCGAGAGAGCAGATAAGGTCACTCTACAAAGAGAATATGAGGGACAAGGAACAAATCACTCAAGGAGAGAGAACACAACTAAGTAGGACAATTTGGGCGCAACAAATGGACCGCAGTGGGATAGTCAAAATAACGCCCCAAGAGCCATAACAAAAGAGATTCCATTGAAGATAAAAAAACGCCAATTGGAGGTTTTATATGAAAGGACCAAATCTCCATCCTCGCTGGGATATGTACGAGTATGACCAAGGTAAAGGTCTGGCCGAATGTGAGAGGAAGAAACGGACGAGCAGATCGGTAGCAGAAAGAAGGAGAGGCGCTATTCCAAGTGTGAGCAGCCCACCAGGGAGAGCAAGCCGGCCATCAGCTAAGAAAGAACAGAGGGCATAAGAAGGCGCAACCCAGAATCGCCAGCAGGTCTAGCAGAGCCTGATTTGTGACTGTAGTGTTCTTAGGCGAGAGCCAAAGAAAGCGCTCCCATACCCAACTCAAGAAAGGAGGGTGGGGGATGTGAACAGCGGCCTAATAAAGATGGACTGGAAAGAATTTTGTTTCTGATTGCAGGCACACAAAGCGCAATCTAGAATACCTGGGTACAGGCGCCAGAAGTGCATATAAAGAATATGGAGTCATCGGCGAGACATATATAAAATGATTAGGAACATCGGCTTTGCAACTTGGCTCTCCTTGATGCTATAGAGAAGAGGGTGTGGGGGACGACACTAAGCAAGGCGCTAACGTGCAGGAATAAATTAGGCATACCGAAGTGACGAATAAGAAACGTCAAGGAACGGGTGGAGTGGCGCTAACGGAGTACCCTCGCTCTGAGCAGGTTATACGAAATGGGGAAATGTATGCAGCTAATAGAGATAGGAGTCATCTGGAATGGACTGTATCAAGGCGACTCAAAAAAGTGTGCGATGCGTGCCACTCAACTCTCTGACCAACGGTTACCACTCTGCTTCTTTAAAGTTTCAAAGGTTCAACGAGGAAATGTCCTAAAAGGGTAGGATAAAATGAGCAGGTAGTCAACGCTCATAAGTGCTTAGGGTTTGGCACCTCACTTAGTGTAGACATAATAAAAAGTGCGAGCGGTTTAAGAAACATGCGAGCAAGATGGGATCTGAAAATGACAAGAAGAGGGCAACTACTAGCTTAACTCAGTACCAGACAGATGGCTCGAGCAGGAAGGGCTATGTAGATCAAGCAGCAAACAAATTAGATAGCAAGAAGCTCATTTACTCAAAGGGAGGGGAAAAAAAGAAGCAGAGAGGCTAGTAAGTGTAGGTTGGAACTAGAAACGCCAAGGCATCATGAAAGTTATTCAGAAGCATAAGCAATAACAAAAGGATACCTACGCAATTCACGCTGAGCCAGTACTGCTCCTACGGCATGGTTGAAGCATCACACATTATTTTCAAATGGTTGGCTCCAGTCTGGTCTTCTAACAATTGGAGCTTGAGTTAGGGCGGTTTTCAGCTTATCAAACGCTTATTTGCAATTTTCACTAACTCGAACTCAATATCTTTCTTCAGTAGCCTGGATAAGGGAAGTGCTACCTTACTGAAGTCCTTAATGAATCTCCTTGAAAAACCTGCATGGCCAAGGAACGAACGGACTTCCCTCACAGAAGAGGGGTTAGGTAAACTAGAAATAAACATCCACCTTTGCTGGATCTACAGAAATGCCAGTATTAGACACAACATGTCCTAGTACAATACCTTGTTTTACCATAAAGTGACATTTCTCAAAATTTAATACAAGGTTTGTACTGACACATCTATCTAATACTCTAGATAATCCATCTAAGCAAAGGCTAAAAGATCGCCGTATACAATAAAATCATCCATAAAAACCTCCATACAGTCCTCAATAAGATCAGAGAAAAGACTCATCATGCACCTCTGAAAGGTAGCTGGTGCATTGCACAAGCCAAAAGGCATTCTCTTGTAAGCATAAGTCCCAAAAGGACATGTAAAAGTGGTCTTTTCCTGATCCTCAGGAGCTATGTGAATCTGGAAATAACCTGTATCCATAGAAAGCCAATAAGACCTATGGACCCTAGCGGTGACAGTGCAATCAACATTGATCAATGAATGTGCATAGCTACGTGAACAAGCTGCGATCCGCGGGGCGACATGGGGGGTTGATACAAGGATGAGATGGGAGGGCATCAGGGTGATCGCACTTTGCGGGTTGCTTGGTTGAGACGAGCCAGCGTTTTGTGGTCGAGAGTACAGACTCCGGGTACCAGGCGTTTCTGAAACTTTAATCTGTGTTCGTCACGCGAGACCTCCTCCATGCGTCTATTCTTCATATGTCGCGAGAAGTGACTCCTAGACTACTTTGGCACCCGTGTGTACTGAGGGCCCCTATGAGGACTCGCATTTCCACCCTAGAATGCTTGAGATTGGGGATAGAAGAGATATTTGCCAATGGAATCATAGGTAGTCTGTTGTGCACTCCTTTTGACAGACCTCACTAGCGTGAGATAGATAGGAGCGGTTCGAGATCTTCTCTAGGGCTGAGAGTTGAGCATGTCTGTGGACGGAAAAGGGATCATTAAGCTATCACTGCAGGTTCTAAACAATGTAGTTCCTATGGCTGGCAACAGATGCAGTTAGAAGGAGTTTGGTGGGGGCCATGACTATGTCTTTGGGCGGCGAAAAAACGTCCAATTGCCGAATTGTGCGCCGTACTTTGGAAAATGCCTCCGGCAGCAACACTAAAAAGTAAACTAAGGCCCTCCTCTCTTGTTGAGAAGTGAAGGTATACCCTTGCAAAGAGTGATAACATGGGGAGCCGCTCACTGCGAACGCCATCTCTTTGAGAGAGGTCGCAATATGAATAGACCGTCGGTGAGGAGCGAGAGGAGGAGGGGGTGTAACTCATATATACTTTATGAATACGAACATGAGGGGTCAGGCGATTCTGGATTGTCTGACCTGGAGCTGGAAACAGTGGAAGGGAGGGAAGTAAAGGATGCGAGGAGGCGTAGGTCGCAAGTTGTGCCTCAGCAGCGGTGCGAATGTCCCACACTTGGAACCATTGTCCAAAGAAGAGGGTTGCCCACCCGAGTCGGGGTGCGGGTGTGCGGTACTTCAAAAATTCCGTCCTGGATGGAACATTCAGCCACAGGTGTTCATCTCTTAAGTGTTCATCGACTGTGTGGAGGAATAGTGGGTGATACATATCCGGAGGGGCAAACCAAGGCAAAGCAATTACTGCGTTACATAGCTCCCGATAGATTGGATAAGAATACACTACATCCGGCGGCGATCTATATTCAAAAGAAGTACTTTTTCTGGAGGATAGAGATAGCAAAGCTGGCTGGGAGAGGGTGAGGAAGCTATAGGGAACGTGGTTGAAGTAAGGTCTCCGAGGAGAAATGCGGCCGGTATGGAAACAGAATTAAGGGAAAAATAAAGAGAAAAAAAAACGAGGGCGGAGAAGAGCAAGAGGAAAAAAAAGAAAGGAAAAGAGACAGCATGCAAATTAAAAGAACACGGAAAGAGCAGAAGATTTAGATTGAATAGGATTAGGAAGAACTTGTCTAGAAAAGGTCATTTTGGAGTAGAGATGCGAGTGTTGCGCGGAAGGGGGACTAATAGAAGAGAGAAAATCGGAACCGAGTAGAGGGCGCACAACAGTGGAGTGGCGGGACATATGAGAGTTGCGGCCCAACATAACCTAATGACATTCACAGAGGCAAAGAGCTCGCGAGGCCACTGTAATAATGAACCTCTCTTAATCTGGAGCTAACACAAAAGAGGAGGAAGGGTGGCCAAGGCGGCTGTTTAATGCCGAAGGGGGAAGCTCAACAATATCAATCTGAATCACATACAAAAAAAGAGACGATGGGTAATAAGCAACTACACACGAATCTCTCGGAAAGTCAACCACCATGCAAGTCAAAGGAAAAATACGTGACACGCGCACCAGACACAATCGAATACTAAATTAACAATACAGAGACTCTGGGCGCGTTCACTACAACTGTTGAGTACAAAGTAAAAAGGCCACGCCATGTACTGAGGCGAGACAGACAGTATGAAGACTCCCGTGAACAAAGGAAAATAGTGTGTCCGAATTTCATTATGTTGTTCCATCATATAACATCAAAGTGCGTGATTTAAGAAACGTGTTGAGCATATTTAGGTACTGGTTGAATAAATCAAAAGAGAAACAGTACCTCAACCTTTTTGAAGTATCTCTACCATTTTTGGAGTCAGGTCCAGCTCTTCCTGGGCTTCCTTGCAAATGTGGAAAATGGAGTAAGGAGTGATTATCTTCTGCAGTGTCTGCGCCTTTTGATGCTTCCTTCTGTGGTTGAACTTCTTCTTTTTTAGTTCATTGGGTGGCCCCTATATGTCCTTCTTCCTCTTCAACACATCTTCTATTTCCACTACCTCTTCAGCTGAAGGCTTGTTGCGGCGACGTGGGCTTGGATGGATGCGCTGACGCCTTAGCTTGGCCTCTCCAGTGGCAAGGTTGATAATCGATTAGGGTGATCGGACACATTAGAAAACCACCCTGGTGGGAGAGATATTAGAGAGGGGTAATGGTATCGCGCGGGAGCGGGTGAGTTTCACCTAGGCAGAGACTCAAAGGTCTCGCCTATTAGAGAAGTTGAGTCTCATTAAATACCGAAAGTGCTGGGAAGACCAAGCCCGCTTCGGCACGGTACTAGCGCATGTGCCAGAGCACCAATGCAGGCAGCAGTGGCCGATTAAATGACCGCTATACTTTCGGCTGCATGGGCTCGGTGGTGCTCCCGTGGGCCTGCGCAGTCGAAGGAGGGCAGCTAGCAGGCCTCGTAGAGGTCCACGAAGTGTCAGGGCTACACTCGGACGCATGTGAGCGAAGCAAAGTGCCAAAGCGACTTAATGTCACAATATCTAGAACGAGGGGTCTCGTGCGTGGTGGTGACGGGATTCAGCTGAGAGGCGGGATACGCTGTGTGAGGATGCCGTGGACCTCAAGGATGAAGACGGGGTGGCCTCCCGTGGAAAGGGCTGCCGGGGGTGACTGGGGCGTATCCGTCTGCGCCACCCTGGCTGTTGTGAGCCTCTCGGAGTTCATGGACCGGCTCAGTGCATCTGTGCCCTCCGGCAGGAGAGCCCTAATTAGTCTCTCCTGCCTCCTCCTGTTACTTGTCTCTCATCTGTTGCAATCTGGTGTGTGGAGAAACTATGGTGACCCTGCACAATTACCAATACCCGGTGTATGTAAATTTCGCCGCACTCACGTGGACTTGGAACCCATGTCGTGGGTTGGGGAGCATGGAAGCATCCACTAGAGAGGTAATGAGGAGTAGGGCGGAGAGTGCCAACTGGAAGGGGTGTTGTGCTGTGCCATGCAGGGGATGGAGCTATGCGGACAAATTCAGGTCAAGAGAATAGAGTGGCGGACTGATCAAGACTGACAAGAGTCTCCCGGCACACACATATACTCTTAAGTGGGTGGACTAACATGTATCTTGTTGCGGATGAGATGCGGAGAACACGGTGTGAGACGTGTGGACATAAAACGTGAGCTCTGTATAGGATTACCGAATTGGCATGCTGGCGTGATCAACAAGGTTGGTGGTCTATTTCACCAGAGATGCTCTAGATATAAAAGGCGACGCGAGAAAAAAGAAAGCACAAGGATACCTGCAGCTAGCATAGAGGAATACCGTTCGTGCACCAACAAGCGGCTTAAGTCTGCAAAGCGAGCGCGGTATTAATATCTTGCCTGAAGGCAAGGGCACATCTCAAACAGCGGTAGGATAGTTCGAGCTAAGAGCTCGGAACTGGGAGTCAGATGGTGCCACGTGGCGACTCGGAGGCAGTAAAGAGGTGCTTGTGAGCGTGGTTTAGACTCAGGGAGAGCCCCGTGTAGCTAAGCACTATATACCCAGAGTGTGAATAGGTACTATAAAGTCTGATGAGAAAAGAGAGCGGCGTCAATGACGATGGAGTAGTGAGCGATAGAGGGAAAGGCAACGGGCGGAGGGTAAAACAGCAATGAATAAGCATACATTGTACGAGATCGAGGAGGGTGAATGGAAGAGATGGGTGAGGAGCGAAGAGCGTATGCCAGACAAGATTTATGAAACGACTTATCCAAGGGCGAGTGAGACTCGACTCAGAGGACGATTCGTCCGGGCAGAGGTATACAACGTCGGTGCATGTCAGGACAATACGAGTGGAGAAAAATGCAACTCTGGTTGCGCTCGACAATTTAAATCGGGAGTATGAGGCTGTCAAGCGGAGAGAGAAGAGCGTTTTTGACGGCAGAAACAAAATATCTCTTACATATAGGTGGGGGTGCCTCACATCACACAGGTATGGAAGATAACCAGTGGTAGGCCAGAGCGGGGGGGACCTTGAAGATGTCTATAAGTTAACCCTTGCAGCATCCTCTGGCCTCTGGTCCCTCAGAGAGAAACGGGACACAAGAGATTCACATCAAGAGAAAGGTTAGAAAGATTTCATAATGGGCAACCATCAACGAGAGCCTGACAGGCCAAGGATTAATGGGATAATAGGAAGGCTGGCATCAAAAGAAATACTGCTAACGGCGTAAGATAGGACTCCTGTGAGCAGGGGTAAAGCCGGCAGATAGAAACAGTGGCGAGGTCGAGAAGCAGTATAGAGCAGTGCACGAAAGTGCGTTAGTGAATAATATCGAGAAAGTACTCGTAAGGGCAGTCAGGATGGAGGTAGGGTAGAGGACGGGAGGCCGACGGAGAGCGGGAGCAGAGGGGCGGAAGGAAGGGAGAAGGGCAAAATGGCAAGCACAGCGGCGGGGAACAGGACCGATACACGCGGGAGGGCAGCGGAGGGAAAGATGGGGGAGCCGAAAGCGGGCGAAACCGAGAGGACGAGAGGTAGCCATTAACAACAGAGATCCCCCAACATACAGCATGCCATAGAAAAAATCATTAACAGAAAATAAAAATAAACACAAATCAAGTGCGGGCTACGCAGACTGCGGACGTGGATAGGCGTCGCAACTGCTGCCGAGTGAGTTTGGACACATGAGTCGAGCTCCAATAATACGTTTATGGCAAATACAGCGCGACCGCATGGGTGCACGCGTCCAAAAAGGCGGGTAAGAAGCGCGGGAGGGGTACTCGGCGTTTGGATTCCGCTCAATGGACGTGTATCAGAGGTGAACGCCGCTAGAGTAGGAAGACTAAGCGACGCCGAGCTATAGAACTCATCATATCGAGAAATAGTTCATAGGTATCGAGATAAAATTCTAAAGGAAAAAATGGCAGAGAAATTGAAACATGAGAGACAGAGGAGCGTGATGGAAGGGGAGCGAGAAGTGAGAACGCAAGGGATATGACAAAGATGAGATGAGAGAGGGAAAAAAAAAAAAAAAAAAAAAAAAAAAAAAAAAAAAAAAAAAAAAAAAAAAAAAAAAGCAGAAAAAATAAAGTGAAATATAAAAATGCAATAAGACATTAGGCACGTACCGCAGGTGGGCGTGCAACTCACCCCGAGACCTAACGGCGACCACAGAAGAGTTAAGAGCGTAGGAGCGGAGAATTGGAGAGAGTTAGAATCTGTTAATGATAGAATCATCGGATTGCAAGACGTAATTACGGCTACCACAGAAATGCAAACAGGCGAGAATTCCGCTGATATCAGAGTTTAACTCAAAGAGGAGAGGGCATGTCAACACGAGAAAAGAATAGAGAAGTATCGGGAAAAATAATAGAGAGGACGAAGATGGACCAATAGCCGCAAGTCGCCGTGCTGGCTCAGGACAGAGTATGCGAGGAAAATGTACGCATTAATATTTATTCTTAAAAAAAAAAAAAAAAAAAAAAAAAACAACAACCAAAAATATATCTGGAAGAGGCCCTGCGCGACCATGACCACGCGACAATGTCACTCGGAGAACGTGATAAAGTGGTAATTGTAATAAAAGCCCCCAGCATGATGGGCACAGTGGGCAGGGGCTAGCACCAATTAGAACGGTAACTGGGGACACCCGCGTGCGTATTCTTCGTTGCGAATACTTGTCAAGAGAGTTAGATGATGTGAATTCGGGGTTGGGTTCTGGGTAGTTAGCCGCTTACTAGGTCAAGGAAAGTCAAACAAGTTGGAATGCTGTTTCTATTCGCAAGTCCCAATCCGCTTATTTGGAAGGACTGGCGTTAGTGACTAGAGGACAATCCAAAAATAACGCACGAATGTAAGATTTCGGTCCTTTGAGATTGCCAACTCAAAAGGTTCGCTTTCGAACAAACTCCCATCCAAGTTAGGGAGAGCTACTCACGTCATGCCGTGTGGAAATGGGAATTCATAGCATATGGAAAGGAATTAAAGAAAGAAGACATGATAAATAAAACTCGAGGAATCAATTAAAGATAAAAGTAACTCTTGTATTGATAAATTCTAAAATAATCCAATAGTAAAATTAAGTAAATTAAAGGACATGGAAGAGTAAAGCCAAGTAAAGAAAACGAACTAGAATGACGAAGTCTTGATGAGGTGATAACTCTTCTCAAAATCCCATTGCAAAAAGCAATAGAAAATAAGAATCCTAAGATTTATGAATGTGTAGAGATAAAAGAAAACCTAGAGGAGAGGAAAACTAGATTTGAAAAACTAAAACTATGTGGAATGAATGATGTTGTTGGTTTCTGCATGTTCTCTGGCTCTAGTCTGCTTTTCTGGGCCGAAAACTGGGTCAAAATAGGGCCCAAAATTGCCCCCAGCGATTCTGCAGATTATGCAGATCGCGCACGTCACGCGATCGCGTCATTCATGCAGACGCGTCATTCGGCATTTTGCTTCTCCACGCGGGCGCATCGTCCACGCCTCCGCGTCGCTTGTGCTATTCCATCTGCGCGGTCGCGTGAGCCATGCGGCCGCGTCACTTCTCGCTGGTCATCTCCTTAATTTCTTGTGTTCCTTCCATTTTTGCAAGCTTTCTTTCCAATCTCCAACTCATTCGTGCCCTATAAAGCCTGAAACACTTAACACACAGATCACGGCATCAAATGGAATAAAGGAGAATTAAAATACATAATTAAAAGTCTCTAGGAAGCAAGTTTTCAATCATCTAATAATTTTAGGAAGGAAATATAAATGCATGCTGATTATATGAATAAGTGGGCAAAGATCATGATAAAACCACACAATTAAACACATTATAAACCATAAAATAGTGGTTTATCAGGGGGTATACAGATACTACTCTCATAAGAAGCAGTAATGGGGTTAGCATATGACCCCAGAGTCCTTCTGGACTGTTCATTTCTACTTGAGTCCATAATGAACCTCTCTTGTTTTTGTATACACGGTTAACAAGGAAATCAAAAGATGTGTGTCTCTATGTCAGGATATAGAGCATTGGTATTGGAAGATGGGATAGAAAAAAAAAGGGATGTGAAAGAAGGATTATGTTTTGAAAAATAAAAATAGAATAAAAGAAAAATTAAAATATTTTTTTATTTTATTTATTTAATACTAATTTGAAATTAAAGAAATTAAAATAAAGTAAATGGGAAAAATGGTATAAGTTTCAAAAATTAAAAGAAAAGAAATAAAAGAAATTAGAAAACTAAATTAATTGATTAATTAAAAAGATTTGAAAAATTATGGGTAAGGATTTTCGAAAAATGAAGAGAGAGAAAGTGGTTAGGAAGTTTTGAAAAAGATATGTCTTAAAATTAAACATACTTGTAAGAAAATAAATAAAAGAAAAGATTTGAAAAAGATATGATTTTAAAATTTTTAAAGATTGAAACTTTCTTAACAAGAAAACACCAAACTTAAAATTTTTCAATCAAAATAATAAGATAGGACAAGTAATTCAAAAATTATATAAAAAAAAAGAAAAAAATTTTGAAAAATTTTATAAAAGATTTTCGAAAAATATAAAAAGAAAATTGAAAAAAAAATTGTTTTGAAAAAGATTTAAAAAGATAAATTTTTTAAATTGAAATTTTGACTTGACTAACAAGAAACTACCAAAATTTAAAAATTTTGACTAAATCAACCTAAGGAATTCGAAAATGATGAGTAAATAAAGGAAAAGATATTTTTTTTTGAATTTAATGAGGAAAGAGAAAAACAATAAAATGACACCAAACCTAGAATTTTTAGATCAAAACAAAGAAAACAAAGAAGAAAATTTTGAATGTCAAGATGAACACCAAGAACACTTTGAAGATCAAGATGAACACTAAGAACAAATTTTGGAAATCTTTAAGAAAATAAAAACACAAAGGACACCAAACTTAAAAATTTTTATACTTTGGACACTAATAATTCAAAAATGCACAAGAAAAATAAGGAAAGACACAAAATAAGAAAAATTAAAGATCAAACAAAGGAAAATTAAATAATGAACAACCTTGAAGATTAAGGAAGAAACAAGGAACATAAATTCGAAAATAGAAGAACAAAAAGAACATACAATTCGAAAAATTTGAAGGGAAAATAAAAACATGCAATTGACACCAAATTTAAAGAATTGAAACTTAAACTTCAAACAGAAGACTCCAAAGGAAAACTAAAGATTAATAAAAGAAAAATAAGATTTTTTTTGGAAGAAGAAAATAAAAAGACTCAAATTATTACTCTAAACCAAAAGATAAATTTTCCTAATCTAAGCAACACAAAATGAACCGTGCAATTGTCCAAACTCGAACAATCCCCGGCAACACGGCGCCAAAAACTTGGTGCAACGGAATTGCAATCACACCTTTTGCAACCCGCACAACTAACAGCAAGTGACATTGGTCATCCAATTAATTTCTTACGTGAGTAAGGGTCGATCCCACGGAGATTGTCGGCTTGAAGCAAGCTATGGTTATCTTGTAAATCTTAGTCAGGAGATTAACGATAAAAATGATTTTGTTTATGAAAATTAAATAACATGAAATGAATGATACTTGTGATTCAGTAATGAGGAACAGGTTGAGGTTCCGGAGATGCTCTGTCATCTGAATCTCTGCTTTTCTACTGTCTTCTTCTCCAAACACGCATGGCTTCCTTCCATGGCAAGCTGTATGTTGGTGGATCATCATTGTCAATGGCTACCATCCGTCCTCTCAGTGAAAATGGTCCAGGTATGGTTTCTGTACGGCTAATCAACTGTCGGATCTCTCGTCTCGGATGAAAAATACTAGGCACAGCTACCGCACGGCTAATCATCTGTTGGTTCTTACTTGTGTCAGAATAGGCTCTCTCTATCCTTTTGCACACTGTCACTGCGCCCAACATTCGTGAGTCTGAAGCTCGTCACAGTCATCCCATCCCAGATCCTACTCGGAATACCACAGACAAGATTTATACTTTCCGAATCTCAGGAATGCTGCCAATTGGTTCTAGCCTCTACCACGAAGGTTCTAATCTCACAGATTCGAATGCTCTGTTGTCAGGAGAGGCAAGGCAAATCCGTGGATCAAAGACCCAAGAGATATGCACTCAAGCTGTCGCCCAATGACTACGTTGAGCTCAAATAGAACGGGAGTGGTTGTCAAGCACGCGTTCATAATGTTGAGAATAATGATGAGTGTCATGGATCATCATATTCTTTATATTGAAGTACGAGTGAGTATCTTAGAACAGAATTAAGCGTGATCGAAAAGAAAACAATAGTAATTGCATTAATCCATTGAAACACAACAGAGCTCCTCACCCCCACCTATGGGTTTTAGAAACTCATGCTGTAGAAGATACAATATGAGATGTATAAATGTCATAAGTTACCAAATGAATCTCTAAAAGTAGTTTTTATACTAAACTAGTAACTTAGGTTTACAGAAAATGAGTAACTACTTGCAAAGAGTGCAGAAATCCACTTCCGGGGCCTACTTGGTGTGTGCTTGGGCTGAGCATTGAGCTTTACATGTGCATAGGCCTTTTCTGGAGTTAAACGCCAGCTTGGATGCCAGTTTGGACGTTTAACTCCAGTTCTGGTACCAGTTCTAGCGTTTTACGCCAAAAAAGGGTCTCTATCTGGCGTTGAACGCCAGTTTGGACCATCAAATCTCGGGTAAAGTATGGACTATTATATATTGCTGGAAAGCCCAAGAAGTCTACTTTCCAAAGCAATTGAAAGCGCGCCAATTGGGCTTTTGTATCTCCAGAAAATCTACTTTGAGTGCAGGAGGGCTAAAATCTAACAGTATCTGCAGTCCTTTCTCAGCCTCTGAATCAGATTTTTGCTTAGGTCCATTAATTTCAGCCAGAAAATACCTGAAATTACAAAAAAACACACAAACTCATAGTAAAGTCCAGAAATGTGATTTTTGCATAAAAACTAATAAAATATAATAAAAAGTAACTAAAACATACTAAAAACTATGTAAAAACAATGCCAAAAAG
>QBTX01002689.1:0-16244 GCA_003063285.2 Arachis monticola | reverse complement strand
TGATGAGCGGATAATTTGTATGCTTTTTGGCATTGTTTTTAGTATGTTTTTAGTATGTTCTAGTTAGTTTTTAGTTAAAATTCACTTTTCTAGACTTTACTATGAGTTTGTGTGTTTTTCTGTGATTTCAGGTATTTTCTGGCTGAAATTGAGGGACTTGAACAAAAATCTGATTCAGAGACTAAAAAGGACTGCAGATGCTGTTGGATTCTGACCTCCCTGCACTCAAAGTGGATTTTCTGGAGCTACAGAAGCCCAATTGGCGTGCTCTCAACGGCGTTGGAAAGTAGACATTCTGGGCTTTCCAGCAATATATGATAGTCCATACTTTGCCCAAGATTTGATGGCCCAAATTGGCGTTCAAAGTCACCATCAGAATTCCCAGCATTAAACGCCAGAACTGGCACAAGAATGGGAGTTAAACGCCCAAACTGGCGTTTAACTCCAATAGAAGTCTCTACACGAAAATACTTCAATGCTCAGCCCAAGCACACACCAAGTGGGCCCGGAAGTGGATTTTTATGTCATTTACTCATCTTTGTAAACCTTAAGCTACTAATTCTTTATAAATAAGACCTTTTGCTATTGTATTTTCATCTTGGTAGCTATCTTTCAGTAGTTTTATGCTATCTTAGATCATTGGGAGGCTGGCCATTCAGCCATGCCTAGACCTTGTTCTTATGTATTTTCAACGGTGGAGTTTCTACACACCATAGATTAAGGTGTGGAGCTCTGTTGTACCTCGAGTATTAATGCAATTACTATTGTTCTTCTATTCAATTCAACTTGTTCTTGTTCTAAGAGATCACTTGTTCTTCAACTTGATGAATGTGATGATCCGTGACACTCATCATCATTCTCACCTATGAACGTGTGACTGTCAATCACCTCCGTTCTACCTTACATTGGGTGGATATCTCTTGGATTCTTTAACCGGAATCTTCGTGGTATAAGCTAGAATTGATGACTGCATTCAAGAGAATCCGGAAGGTCTAAACCTTGTCTGTGGTATTCTGAGTAGGATTCAATGATTGAATGACTGTGACGAGCTTCAAACTCCTGAAGGGCGGGGCGTTAGTGACAACGCAAAAGAATCACTTGATTCTATTCCAACCTGATTGAGAACCGACAGATGAATAGCCGTGCCATAACAGGGTGCGTTGAACATTTCACTGAGAGGATGGGAGGTAGCCACTGAAACGGTGAAACCCTACATACAGCTTGCCATGAAAGGAGTAAGAAGGATTGGATGAAGACAGTAAGAAAGCAAAGAGACGGAAGGAACACAGCATCTCCATACGCTTATCTGAAATTCCCACCAATGATTTGCATAAGTATCTCTATCTTTATCTTTATGTTTTATTCGTATATCACCATACCCATTTGAGTTTGCCTGACTAAGATTTACAAAGGTGACCATAGCTTGCTTCATACCAACAATCTCTGTGGATCGACCCTAACTCGGTAATTTTATCTACTTGGACGACCCAGTACACTTGCTGGTTAGTTGTGCGAAGTTGTGTTTATGCCATGGTATTGAACACCAAGTTTTTGGATTCATTACCGGGGATTATTTGAGTTGTGAAAAGTATTGATCACAATTTCGTGCACCAATCTTCTGGCGCTTTTCTGGATTTAGACCCACTGGATTACTCGCTGCAATGTCATCACCACTGTCATCAGCATTGAGGTCCGGCTCCACATCATCATCGTCATCATCATCCAGCAATGCATCACCCATATCAGCCAGTGCCCCACACTGTAAAGAAGTCGGCACCCTATCCACGATACCAATCTCTCTGCCAGCACTGCAGTTGAGATCAACGACGAACGGCCGGGAGGCGACAGGCTCGTCCCGAGGTGCATTCACAGGCACAAACGAAGATGCACCAACAGGTCTCGAGCTATAACCGGCTACCATGCCTATGGTGTATATTCCGGTTCGAACCCCCGAGTTAGATACCACATCAACAAACTTTGCCAACAGCTCAGGTGTCCTTACCTCGAGAAACTGTCGACGACAATGGAAGAGGACCTGCAAATCATCATCACTCCCTATGATGAAAAAATCGTACTTCATGCCATCTCACAGCACTGAGATCAGAACGTGATAGAATAACTTCTGAACTCATTTCATGCCTTGCAGCCCAAGTTTCTGTCTTATAGAATTCACGAAGTCATCGAATCTCGTCGCAGGTCTCATAAAAATACTCAGAGGATCCTTATCAGTGAAATTCACACCAGATCGTGTTTTTCTCTTAATCAACCATCTGTAATGCACTAACACTACAAAACTCTCCTCACTAGTCATTTAGTCTCACTCAAATAAGCTCAATTCACGTTCACACCATATTTATATACGTTTGGGGCTTCTTAATTCGAAATATCCCAATTCGAGTTACATATACATAATTCAAATCAAATACATTCGAACCATAATTAGAATTCCTCACCATGTAATTCGAATCAGATAGATTCAAACTCCCCAAGACTAATTCGAATCGAGGTGATTTGAACTTCTTCTTGCATTGATTCGAACTATTTACACTGTAAACTCCCTCACTAATTTGAACATGCTTGATTCGAATTACTAAGCTTTTTAGTTTGAAAAGGTTTGATTCGAATTATATAGACACATGCTTTTGGTTGATCCATATCTCATTTTTCCGTTTAGTGTAAACCCCGCTAAAATCGGTAAATAATTAGTTAATAAATTACATTTTAATTAGGAAAGCTAGAAATGCAAAGCTAATATTAAAATAGGATAGAGCTCATCAAAACGAGAATTTTGATACCAATCTCGAAAATTTGGCCCAAAATCGGACCAGAAGGGCCGAACCGGTTGAACTGGGGCCCAAACTGGGCCCGTGGGTCCAACCGGACCCAAACATTTAAAGAAATAGCAGCTCTCTTCTTCCTCATAAGCTGCTGCGATGCCATAACAGCAAGGGAAGAGAAGGAGCTTCCCTAACCCTTATCTTCCTTCTCACTACCATCACTCCTCCGTCCAGGCTCCGATCGCAGCACCGTTCATGGCCACGCGCTTAGCGCGTTGAGCTCTACCTTTCTATCTGAACAATTTCACTGGTAAGCATCCTATTAGGTTCAGAATCTCTATCCTTCTTTCTTTGGTAAACTTGAAAACCTATGTTGAATCTTGTCCAATTTTTGTGTTCTAGGTTCAAGTTAGCTTTCGGAACTTGTGGGCTCAAGCTATTGAGCATATGGGTATGGTAAGAATACCCTAACCTTAAGGAAATGATGATGATAAATGATGAGATTTGGGAATGACTATGTGTGGCTGAAATGGTCGATATGGCAAGTTGAGGACGGAAGTTCCCTCTCTTGTCGTGATGCAGGTGTGGGGAAGGTGGAAAGGCACTCTCCTTCGTATTGTTTTCCCCACATTCTTCTCTGGTTGCAAGGTGAAAAGGCACACTCCTTCGATGTGGAAAGGCACTCTCATTCGTTTATGATCCTCATGGAAATGCGCAACCTAGAGACCATTGTCTGGGTTAGCTACCAAATGTGTCGGATTCTAGCAAAGTAACCGACACGTGAGCTCACGGATAGTAGGATAGACATTCATCATATGCATTTGTTTGTTTTGATTGCTATGCATTTCCTGGGTTGCCTAATTGATATATATATACCACCTGCTACCTGTTATACTTGCTACTTGTACTATCTGCTCATTACTTGTGCGTGAACTTGTTTGGTTGCTTGTTTCTGTTGCATTATGGATGATGGAGGAAATGGAGAAATGGTTTGGTGTTAGATTAGGATTGAAGTTGAGTAAGTTAGGTAGATTTAGAATACCTACCCCTGTTTATGACTTCTGTTTAGTAATTAAGTTGGATAATTGAATAACAAAGTTTTAGGATTGCCTATGGCATTCTCAGGACCTTATTTATTATACGCGTGGCACTTTTACCATGCTGAGAACCTCCGGTTCTCATTCCATACTCTGTTGTTATTTTTCAGATACAGGTCGAGAGGCTTCTCACTAGGCGTCTGGATCCTGGGAAGCAAAGTAGTCCTTGGGTGTATTTTGGGTTTCTATTTGTATGTATGTAGATATGTATTTAGCTTACTCTCCAAGTAACTTATGTATGCTGCTCCTCTTAGAGGTTGAGGGAGAGATAGAAGTTCACTTTGGTACTTTGGTGTATTTTGGGAATACTTATGTATTTTGGTATATATCCTCCGGCCAGCCTTAGCTTCGCAAGCTGAGTCAGGAGCTAGTTATGTTGTTTCCTTGGCTTTTCTTTATCTCTTATTATCTTTATCACTTCCTTTTAGGTTTCTTAACACGCAAGTAATTCGATTCCTCGAACGTTGCACTTTTCATTTTGCGAATTTGTTTTACCCGTTTTTTCAAAACTCCTAGTTGAGTATCTTATTATTATTATTATTATTATTATTATTATTATTATTATTATTATTATTATTATTATTATTATTATTATTATTATTATTATTATTATTATTATTATTATTATTATTATTATTATTATTATCTTTTTTTGGCTTAATACTGTCATTTGTCCTTTAGATAGTATTGCACGGTATTATTGTATTAACATGTTGTAAAATCTCATAATATAGCAATTTTATTTTACTGAATTGTATACTCTTATTCTACCAAATATAACAAACTAGTCATGTTAATTAAGACGATTACGAAATACTACGTGAAACATATGGTAATTAAGTCATTTATCTATTATCTAGCTATCAATTTATTATCTAGCTATTATATTCTATTAAAATTAAACTTTTGCCCTTAATGATAAAATAATGGCATATTTCTGTGATTTATTTTTTAATTTATTAAATTTAATTAATTATAATAAATTAATTATATCAACTAATTAATTTAGTCAATTATTTTTTAATTTATTTTTTTAATTCAATAAACCAAATCAATTATACTAATTATTTGTATTAATTAATTAATTTAATTAATTCTTAGAGATATTTTTATTTAATTGGTTTTATGTTATTAAATGTATTAATTATTATAATTAATCAATTATTTAATTTAATTGAATAAATATCAAATTATTTAATATTAGTAATAGAACTTATGTCTTAGAGGTATTTTTTAATTTATTAAACTAAATTAATTATACTAATTATTTATATTAACTAATTGATTTGATTAATTATTGGAGATAACTTTTGATTTAATTTGATTGATTCATTTGAATTCATTAATTATAACTAATATATGTTATTTAATTTAATTCGAATATATGTTATTTGATTTAAATCAAATATATATATTGATTTAGTTTATTATCACGTTATTGTTTGAATTATTTACTAAAAATTCTTCTTAATTTCCTTAATTTTAAATCTTTACATTTTACATTTTTTATTTTTATTCATCTCCTACATTTCTTTTTTTTTAATCATCAAATCCAAGATTTCTATTAATAATTTTTGAAATTTATTACCTAATAGTTATATGTCCATGATCAATTATATGACCATTAATATTACTTTAATTTATTAAAAACATACAAAATTTATTCCTTAATTTTTATTTTTCTATTGTAAAAAATCACATATATTAGAAGAAAATCTTATTTTTAGGGGAGATGCTGCCGAAATTTTTATAAAATCCGAGACTTTATTTGAAACGAAGTTTTTAAAAAAGAATGAATTATGCCTTAAATTGAATTTTGGATATATGAAATAGATTTGAACTCTTTTATTAAGAAAATTGTTATATTCGAATTTAAACTATTTTACAAAAGAATTAGGTTTTAAAGTCAATTTAAAGATGAAAATAATTATGTTTTGGAAGTTGATTAAATAAGCAAATTTGAAGGAGTTTTAATGGATTTAAAAGGAACTTGGATTTTGATTAACTAATTAAACCTTACGACGTTTTAAGAAAAGTTTGAAGTATTTTAGGACACTTTGACTTAGTAAAACTGATACAATTCCCGAGCCTTTGGAAACAGATTTAAGAATGAAACTGAAATTGGTTTTCGGTTTAAATGACTTGAATATGGTCTAAGTAAGTTGGTTTTTAAATTGGTTCGGAATATTTGGACACACGATTTGGTTTTGGTTTAAATTCAATTTTATTTATTTAAATCAAGAAGTTAAGGTTTCGGAGTTTTTCAATGAATTTAAGAAATGAGTTAGGTTATTCTCCTCTAAAGTCTTGAGACTCCGCTCAGGAATTTTATGACCAAATCCTGATTTAGAAATGAATGACTTTGAGTCTTTCGAAAGATAATTTTGAAATTGGCATGGTTTTGAGATTGTTTGGAAGTGTTGGAAAGAAGTGGAGAGTGGCTCCATTTTGAAAAGTGATTATTGGCAGATGTGAATTGAATACCGTTGTTATTTAAAAGTAAATGGGCCAAGAATGATTTTGAAGTAAGATATTGAGCCTGATTGATGTGTTGAAAATGTTTCTTAAAAACCACTAGACTACTGTTTTATATTGAGATTATGAGACGCTATGCGCCCGGCAGGGGCTGTGGTTGGATCCCGCCTGTCGAGGTAGCAGCGGCGATGTAAGGGCGGTAGTTCGTCCCACTTGCGCTTAGATGTGAGGTCGGTGGCAATAGATCCCGCTCGCATCCCTTCGGATCATCAGAGCGCACAGGCGCAAAACCTTGGATAGTGATTCGAGCACTATATCTCGGGGGTTCCCACACCACGATTCTGATGGGCAACATCTCCATGGAGATGTGTCGGGTTGGCAGTTGAACCGACAATGTGATATCACAGCCAGTAGGGCAGACATTCATCATTTACATTTATGATGCCCTAAATTTACTCTCGATAAGCTGTTGCATTCTGCAACTCCGTTCGACTGTGCTTGCAAATCATCCGGTTGTCTATACTATCCTCTTCCCCATAAAACCCCTCACTTGTCTATCTAATTATCCCATCTTTGTCTCTGTCAACTTATCTCACAGTTCCATCTTTCATTAAATATACCACCATACGCGCTTATTGCATTTCATATTTAAACCACTTTCCCTCCAAACCCACCCTTCACATTAAACCGAACCCTAACCCTCTCTCCCACTCGCAGTATATACCTTCAGTCGTTCACTCTTCCTTCATTTTTTTTTTTTTAATAATATTTAACAAACTGTGATTCTCTTTTGTGCTCATTTTCCTTTCTCTCCCTGATTTCTTCTTCTTCTACTCTCTTTTCTTCTTCTTTGCTCGAGACGAGCAATCTTCTTTAGTTTGGTGTGGTAAAGCATTGCTTTTGTTTTCATAACCATTTTATGGCATCCAATGACCGGAGAAACCTCTAGAAAGAGGAAGGGAAGGCAAAAGCTTTCACCTCCGAGTCATGGGGAAGGAGAGATTCTCTCAAGGATGCTCAAGACCACTTCTATAAGTCGTAGCCTTGAAGGAAGGTGATCCCCGAGGTCCCTTTTATACTCAAAAGAGTGAATTATCCGGATTCCGCATGAAGAATCCGAGAAGAGGATTTGGAATGTTCTTTACCAACCCATTCAACAGTATGTTGAATCTTAATGGTTCAAGAGTTCTATCGCCATATGGCATTGACTCCTAGAACCATGATCAAAGTGTGAACCCGGACCAAAGAATTGGCTTACTATGGTTCGGGGGAAATTACTTGGATATATCCAGAAAATGGTAAGGTTGGCATTCAATCTTGCCCATGTAGCAAGAAGATGAACATTCCTGTACACTAGAAGGGTCAACTTTGATCAAAGGTTGGATCCAAGTCCTCACGTCATTTGTGTAAGGGGGCCAATTGGAAAGGATTCAGAGGGAAAGCCTGTCAATTGAGAGGCATGACCTCAAGCCGTGCTAGGGGATGGTTGGAGTTTATCAAGCTCAATCTTCTCCACTAGAACCGGTGAAGTTACTTAGACCGGCCATCATGATTCATAGCATCATGATGTGGAGAAGAAATAGAAGTTCATGAGTTATTATCCCAAACTTTATAAGGTGGCGACAAGTCCTACCTTGGCAAGTTAGCCTTTCCTCATCTCATTGTCACCTCTGTTATTCAGTTGGATTGACATAGAGGGAGACATCCCCATTGATGAGTGACGAACAACCTCATCACAAGAAGAATGGATGAGCAACAAGAGATCCCTCTCATAATCAATTCCTGGAGATACCTTCAAGGGATGTACTTTCCTCCAAAAAACTATTGGGAGCAACTGAACACCTCCCTAGGAGAATTGAGTCCAACATGGGACAATTAAGGGTGTAGCACCAAGAACATTCATTCTCCTCTCATAGAATTAGAGAAGATCAAAGAATCATGAGAGAGAGAAGCCAAAGTCAAGGAAGAGACATTGAGGAGTCTAGACTCCATAAGATCTTCAAGAGGAAGAACAAGCCGCCATCAACTAAGGTGGACCCGTTCTTTAATTCCTTGTTCTTTATTTTCTGTTTTTTCGAATTATGCTTATGTTTATCTTATGTTTGTGTCTTTTTTTAATAAAGTGTCTTGAGTTCATCTATGCGCCTTAAAAGTTATGAATGTTCTATGAATCCATCACCTTTCTTAAATGAAAAATGTTCTTAATTAAAAAAAGAGAAAGAATGCATGAATTTGAATTTTATAACAGTTCAATTATTTGATGTGGTGGCAATCTTTTGTTTTCTGAATGTATGCTTAAATAGTGCATATTGTCTTTTTAGAATTTGTGGTTCAATGAATGTTTGGCTCTGAAAGAATATGAAAAAGGAGACATGTTACTTAGAGGATCTGAAAAATCATAAAAATGATTTTTGAAGCAAAGAAAAAGCAGTGAATACAAAAAAAAAAAGAGAAGGAGAAAAACAAAAAAAAAAGAAAAAAAGAAAGAAATAAAGTTGTGATCCAAGGCAAAAAGGTGTGCTTAAGAAGACCTGACACCTCTAATTGGGGATTTTAGCAAAGCTGAGTCACAATCTGAAAAGGTTCACCCAATTATGTGTCTGTGGCATGTATGTATCCGGTGGTAATACTGGAAGAGCAGAGTGCTTTGGGCCACGGCCAAGACTCAATAAGTAGCTGTGTTCAAGAATCATCATACTTAACTAGGAGAATTCCATACACTATCTGGATTCTGAGTTCCTAAAGAAGCCAATCATTCTGAATTTCAAAGGATAGAGTGAGGCTGCCAAAACTATTCAGAGGCAAAAAGCTAAAGCCCCGCTCATCTAATTAATACTGATCTTCATAGGATGTTTTTGAATTCATTGCATATTCTCTTCTTTTTATTTATTTGATTTTTAGTTGCTGGAGGACAAGCAAAATTTAAGTTTGGGTGTTGATGACCGGATAATTTGTACGCTTTTTGGCATTGTTTTTAGTATGTTTTAGTATGTTCTAGTTAGTTTTTAGTATATTTTTTATTAAGTTTTTAGTTAAAATTCACTTTTCTGGACTTTTAACTATGAGTTGTGTGTTTTCTTTTTTCTGTGATTTCAAGTATTTTGTGGCTGAAA
The DNA here is from genome assembly GCA_003063285.2 of Arachis monticola. Taxonomy (NCBI): domain Eukaryota; kingdom Viridiplantae; phylum Streptophyta; class Magnoliopsida; order Fabales; family Fabaceae; genus Arachis; species Arachis monticola. Next base: position 6,782 of record QBTX01002689.1, on the reverse strand, counting down.
TTGAGGGACTTGAGCAAAAATCTGATTCAAAAGCTAAAAAGGACTGCAGATGTTGTTGGATCTGACCTCCCTGCACTCGAAGTGGATTTTCTGGAGCTACAGAAGCCCAATTGGCGCGCCTCCTCAACGGCGTTGGAAAGTAGCACATCCTGGGCTTTCCAACAATAATTGATAGTCCATCACTTTGCACAAGATTGATGGCTCAAACCGCGTTTTTCAAAGTCACCATCAGGAATTCCCCAGCGTTAAACGCCGGAACTGGCACAAGAATGGGAGTTAAACGCCCAAACTGCACAAAAGCTGGACGTTCAACTCCAATAGAAGTTCTACACGAAAATGCTTCAATGCTCAGCCCAAGCACACCCCAAGTGAGGCCCGAAAGTGGATTTTTATGTCATTTACTCATCTTGTAAACCTTAGGGCTACTAGTTCTTATATAAATAAGACCTTTTGTTATTGTATTTTCAATCTTGGTAGCTATCTTTAGTAGTTTTATGCTATCTTAGATCATTGGGAGGCTGGCCATTCACACATGCCTAGACCTTGTTCTTATGTATTTTCAACGGTGGAGTTTCTACACACCATAGATTAAGGTGTGGGACTCTGTTGTACCTGAGTATTTAATGCAATTACTTATTGTTCTTCTATTCAATTCAACTTGTTTTGTCTACAGTTAGATCTACTTGTTCTTCAAAAAAAACTTGATGAATGTTGATGAATCCGTGACACTCATCATCATTCTCACCTATGAACGTGTGCTGTCAATCACTCCGTTCTACCTTACTTGGGTGGATATCTCTTGGATTCTTTAACCGGAATCTTCCTGGTATAAGCTAGAATTGATGCGGCATCAAGAGAATCCGGAAGGTCTAAACCTTGTCTGTGGTATTCTGAGTAGGATTCAATGATTGAATGACTGTGACGAGCTTCAAACTCTGAAGGCTGGGCGTAGCGTATGACAGACGCAAAAGAATCACTTGATTCTATTCCAACCTGATTGAGAACCGACAGATGAATAGCCGTGCCATAACAGGGTGCGTTGAACATTTTCACTGAGAGGATGGGAGGTAGCCACTGACAACGGTGAAACCCTACATACAGCTTGCCATGGAAAGGAGTAAGAAGGATTGGATGAAGAACTAGGTGGAAAGCAAAGAGACGGAAGGAACACAGCTCTCCATACGCTTATCTGAAATTCCCACCCAATGAATTGCATAAGTATCTCTATCTTTATCTTTTATGTTTTATTCGTATATCACCCATACCCATTTGAGTTTGCCTGACTAAGATTTACAAGGTGACCTAGCTTGCTTCATACCAACAATTCTGTGGGATCGACCCTTACTCGCGTAATGTTTATTACTTGGACGACCCAGTACACTTGCTGGTTAGTTTGTGCGAAGTTGTGTTATGCCATGGTATTGAACACCAAGTTTTTGGATTCATTACCGGGATTATTTTGAGTTGTGAAAAGTATTGATCACAATTTCGTGCACCAATCTTCTGGCGCTTTTCTGGATTTAGACCCACTGGATTACTCGCTGCAATGTCATCACCACTGTCATCAGCATTGAGGTCCGGCTCCACATCATCATCGTCCATCATCATCCAGCAATGCATCACCCATATCCAGCCAGTGCCCCACACTGTAAAGAAGTCGGCACCCTATCCACGATACCAATCTCTCTGCCAGCACTGCAGTTGAGATCAACAACGAACGACGGGGAGGCGACAGGCTCGTCCGAGGTGCATTCACAGAGCACAAACGAGATGCAGCCAACAGGTCTCGAGCTATAACCGGCTACCATGCCTATGGTGTATATTCCGCGTTCGAACCCCGAGATGGATACCACATCAACAAACTTTGCAACAGTCTGGTGTCCTTACCTCGAGAAACTGTCGACGACAATGGAAGAGGACCTGCAAATCATCATCACTCCCTATGATGAAAAAATCGTACTTCATGCCATCTCACAGCACTGAGATCAGAACGTGATAGAATAACTTCTGAACTCATTTCATGCCTTGCAGCCCAAGTTTCTGTCTTATAGAATTCAGAAGTCATCGAATCTCGTCGCAGGTCTCATAAAAATACTCAGAGGATCCTTATAGTGAAATTCACACCAGATCGTGTTTTTCTCTTAATCAACCATCTGTAATGCACTAACACTACAAAACTCTCCTCACTAGTCATTTAGTCCCTCACTCAAATAAACTCAATTCAGTTCACACCATATTTAATATACGTTTGGGCTTCTAATTCGAAATATCCCAATTCGAGTTACATATACATAATTCAAATCAAATACATTCGAACCATAATTAGAATTCCTCACCATGTAATTTCGAATCAGATAATTCAAACTCCCCAAGACTAATTCGAATCGAGGTGATTTGAACTTCTTCTTGCATTGATTCGAACTATTTACACTGTAAACTCCCTCACTAATTGAACATGCTTGATTCGAATTACTAAGCTTTTTTAGTTTGAAAAGGTTTGATTCGAATTATATAGACACATGCTTTTGGTTATCCAATCTCATTTTTTCCGTTTAGTGTAAACCCCGCTAAAATACGGTAAATAATTAGTTTAATAAATTACATTTTAATTAGGAAAGCTAGAAATCAAAGCTAATATTAAATAGGATAGAAGCTCATCAAAACGAGAATTTTGATACCAAATCTCGAAAATTGGCCCAAAATCGGACCAGAAGGGCCGAACCGGTTGAACTGGGCCCAAATGGGCCGTGGGTCCAACCGGACCCAAACATTTAAAGAAATAGCAGCTCTCTTCTTCCTCATAAGCTGCTGCGATGCCATAACAGCAAGGGAAGAGAAGGAGCTTCCCTAACCCTAATTTCCTTCTCACTACCATAACTCCTCCGTCCAGGCTCCGATCGCAGCACCGTTCATGGGCCACGCGCTTAGCGCGTTGGAGCTCTACCTTTCTATCTGAAAAATTTCACTGGAAGTCCTTTATTAGGTTCAGAATCTCTATCCTTCTTTCTTTGGTAAACTTGAAAACCTATGTAATCTTGTCCAATTTTTGTGTTCTAGGTTCAAGTTAGCTTTCGGAACATTGTGGGCTCAAGCTATTGAGCAATGGGTATGGTAAGAATACCCTAACCTTAAGGAAATGATGATGATAAAGATGAGATTTGGGAATGACTATGTGTGGCTTGAAATGGTCGATATGGCAAGTGAGGAGGAAGTTCCCTCTCTTGTCGTGATGCAGGTGGGGAAGGTGGAAAGCACTCTCCTTCGTATTGTTTTCCCCACATTCTTCTCTGGTTGCAAGGTGAAAAGGCACATCCTTTCGATGTGGAAAGGCACTTCATTCGTTTATGATCCTCATGGAAATGCGCAACCTAGAGACCATTGTCTGGGTTAGCTACCAAATGTGTCGGATTCTAGCCAAAGTAACCGACACGTGAGCTCACGGAATAGTAGGATAGACATTCATCAATATGCATTTTTTGTTTTGATTGCTATGCATTTCCTGGGTTGCCTAAATTGATATATATATACCACCTGTACTGTTATATTGCTACTTGTACTATCTGCTCATTACTTGTGCGTGAACTGTTTGGTTGCTTGTTTCTGTTGCATTATGGATGATGGAGGAAATGGAGAAAATGGTTTGGTGTTAGATTAGGATTGAAGTTGAGTTAAGTTAGGTAGATTTAGAATACCTACCCCTGTTTATGACTTCTGTTTAGTAATTAAGTTGGATATTGAATAACAAAGTTTTTAGGATTGCCTATGGCATTCTCAGGACCTTATTTATTATACGCGTGCACTTTTACCATGCTGAGAACCTCCGGTTCTCATTCATACTCTGTTGTTATTTTTCAGATACAGGTCGAGAGGCTTCTCACTAGGCGTCTGGATCCTGGGAAAGCAAAGTAGTCCTTGGGGTATTTTGTTTTCTATTGTATGTATGTAGATATGTTTTAGGCTTACTCTCCAAGTAACTTATGTATGCTGTCCTCTTAGAGGTTGAGGGAGAGATAGAAGTTCACTTTGTACTTTGTGTATTTTGGGCAATACTTATGTATTTTGTATATATCCTCCGGCCAGCCTTGCTTCGCAAGCTGAGTCAGGAGCTAGTTATGTTGTTTCCTTGGCTTTTCTTTATCTCTTATTTATCTTTATCACTTCCTTTTAGGTTTTCTTAACACAGCAAGTAATTCGATTCCTCGAACGTGCACTTTTCATTTTGCGAATTTTTTTTTTTTTTTTTTTTTTTTTTTTTTTTTTTATTAATTATTATATTATTATTATTATTATTATTATTATTATTATTATTATTATTATTATTATTATTATTATTATTATTATTTATTATTATTATTATTATTATTAATTATTATTATTATCTTTTTTTGTCTTTTTGTTTTATTTGCACGTGTATTGTTTCACGTATAGTGAATAAATCATTTAATTCTAAGACAATTTTTATTTACTGAATTGTATACTCTTATTCTACCAAATATAACAAACTAGTCATGTTATATTAAGACGATTACGAAATACTACGTGAAACATATTGGTAATTAAGTCATTTATCTATTTATCTAGCTATCAATTTATTATCTAGCTATTATATTTTATTAAATTAAACTTTTGCCCTTATGATAAAATAAGGCAAAATAATTTTTTGTTGATTTTAATTTTTTAATTTATTAAATTTAATTAATTATAATAAATTAATTATATCAACTAATTAATTTAGTCAATTTATTTTTTAATTTATTTTTTAATTCAATAAACCAATCAATTACTAATTATTTTATTAATTAATTAATTTAATTAATTCTTAGAGATATTTTTATTTAATTGGTTTTATGTTATTAAAATGATTAATTATTATAATAATCAATTATTTAATTTAATTGAATAAATATCAAATTATTTAATATTAGAAAAAAAAGTATTTTTTAATTTATTAAACTAAATTAATTATACTAATATTTATATTAACTAATTGATTTGATTAAATTAATTTTTATTTGAATTAATAATTTTGATTGATTCATTTGAATTCATTAATTATAACTAATATATGTTATTTGATTTAAATCAAATATATATATTGATTTAGTTTATTATCACGTTATTGTTTGAATTATTTTACTAAAAAATTTTTTTCTTAATTTCTTCATTTTAATTACATTTTTTTATTTTTATTCATCTCCTACATTTCTTTTTTTTTAATCATCAAATCCAAGATTTCTATTAATAATTTTGAAATTTATTACCTAATAGTTATATGTCCATGATCAATTATATGACCATTAATATTACTTTAATTATTAAAAACATACAAAATTTATTCCTTAATTTTTATTTTTCTATTGTAAAAATCCATATTTTTTAAGAAAATCTTATTTTAGGGGAGATGCTGCGAGAATTTTTATAAAATCGAGACTTTTATTGAAACGAAGTTTTTAAAAAAGAATGAAATTATGCCTTAAAATTAATTTTGGATATATAAATAGATTTGAACTCTTTTATTAAGAAAATTTGTTATATTCGAATTTAAACTATTTTACAAAAGAATTAGGTTTTAAATCAATTTAAAGATGAACATAATTATGTTTTGGAAGTTGATTAAATAAGCAAATTTGAAGGAGTTTTAATGGATTTAAAAGGAACTTGGATTTTGATTAACTAATTAAAACCTTACGACGTTTTAAGAAAAGTTTGAAGTATTTTTAGGACACTTTGACTTAGTAAAACTGATACAATTCCCGAGCCTTGGAAACAGATTTAAGAATGAAACTGAAATTGGTTTTCGGTTTAAATGACTTGAATATGGTCTAGAGTAATTGGTTTTTAAATTGTTCGGAATATTTGGACACACGATTGGTTTTGGTTTAAATTCAATTTTATTTATTTAAATCAAGAAGTTAAGGTTTCGGAGTTTTTCAATGAATTTAAGAAATGAGTTAGGTTATTCTCCTTAAAGTCTTGAGACTCCGCTAGGAATTTTATGACCAAATCTCTGATTTAGAAATGAATGACTTTGAGTCTTTCGAAAGATAATTTTGAAATTGGCATGGTTTTGAGATTGTTTGGAAGTGTTAAGATAAGTATAATATTTGAAAAGTGATTATTGGCAGATGTTGACTTGAATACGTGTGTTATTAAAAGTAATGGGCCAAAAGATATGATTTGAAGTAAAGATATTGAGCCTGATTGAGTGTGTTGAAAATGTTTCTTAAAAACCACTAGACTACTGTTTTATATTGAGATTATGAGAGCTATCGCCCGGCAGGGGCTGTGGTTGGATCCCGCCTGTCGAGGTAGCAGCGGCGATGTAAGGGCGGTAGTTCGTCCCACTTGCGCTTAGATGTGAGGTCGTGGCAATGAGTTCCCGCTCGCATCCCTTCGGATCATCAGAGCGCACAGGCGCAAAACCTTGGATAGTGATTCGAGGCACTATATCTAGGGGTTCCCACACCACGATTCCTGAAGGGCAACATTCCATGGAGATGTGTCGGGTTGGCAGTTGAACCGACAATTGATATCACAAGCCAGTAGGGCAGACATTCATCATTTACATTTATGTGACATTGTTTGGGTGTGCAATATTGTATTAGTTTACCTATGTGAATACTTATGTTTACTGCAACTTGCTATATGTGTAATGCTATTGATTGTGTTTGAACTACATTATTTGTTGATTGTCTTTGATTGGTTGGTTTGTGATGAATTGGTTGATGATTGAGTTGTTTGGGGCCGGGGGCCGTGTTGGATTGGATGGGCTTGAGGCCGTA
>QBTX01002688.1:0-16267 GCA_003063285.2 Arachis monticola | reverse complement strand
GTTCGGTCCCAAGACCAACTTGCTGATTTTCTTACCAAAGCTCTACCACCGGGTCCCTAATGTTTCCAAGCTAGGATTGTTAGATTTATACAATTCTAGCTTGCGGGAGGGTGTTACCTAGATTATTTTTTTTATTTGTATTTTTTTTATATAGTAGGAGTACATAGTATATAAGGGGTTATAACTCAAATATTTTTTAAGGGATTTTTCATTTTTTTCAAAATGAGAACAACTTATTCTTTTTCCTCTCTTAGTCGCCATCAACATCACAGCTTGAATAGCTTAGGGCATGAAATTTTCTTCATTGGTTTTATTCTAATTTATTAAAAAATTCAAAAATAACTGATTTATTAATACATCTAATAATAATGCGACACATAAGTGTCTTTGCAAAAAGATATTTTGTGCGACCTCCATAGTTCAAATGACATACTATAGTTTTTTAATATTGAGAAATCATCAGAGTAATAACATTTACATTTAGAAAAATAAATACTTGTTTAAAAATTTATTTAAGATTGAAAAGGATATATACTTTTTAACTTAACGAACCTTACATTTTTTTTATTCTGAAAGATTAATACAGGATAACTAATTGAACTTCTATTTGTGAACAGCTTTGGTTGGGAAATTGATTCTCTTTTGTTTCTCCATTGCGAAGAAAGCAACCTTCCGTTACTTTGGAAACTACCTAATGTTATTACGTTCATTGAATTTTTATGATTAATTACAAAGCTACTAGCTATCTAGTATCTACTATTGTAAGAATGAAGTTGTTTATGAAGTAGATAGTTGACTTTTGACAATCCTTATCTTTAGTTAGACCCGTCGTTTTAATATAATTTCTTTTGAGTATGATTTTGGAATAAGCTAACTCGTATATATACACATCTTAGTCTTATTAATATTCTAATTCTATATATGAATAGCCTTGATTAAGGAACACGACCACTTTTGTTCTCATCAGCTTCAAGAAAAAACCCCTTTTAAAACCTAAGAATATTAGTGCTCGTTTCTGCGCTATTATTTTAATAAAAAAAAATTATTAATAAATTTTTTATTTTTAATATGTTTAACAAATTTTTAATAATAAAAATAAAAACATTAAAAAAATAAAAAATATTTTTTTTTTAAAAAGTATAATTTGTATTTTTTTAAAGATTTTTTTTAAAAAAAATTATATATTAAATAAATAAAAAATATTTTTATATTATTATACCAAAACATAATTGATAAATAAAAAAATTTTTACATAAAATATTTAAATATAAAATTATTTTTATTTTTTCATAAAATATTTTTTAAAAAAATAACTCAAAAAAAGATATTTTCATAAAATTCACTCAAATAAATCTTTAATGTATTATGCTCAAAACCCAGTAAAAGGTCTTGCTAAAATATAAACCCGAAGTCACAAACGCTAATAACTAGTTTCATTTAATCATCGTCTAAGGAACAACGCGTCCTGTTTTAATTTGATTGTGGTTATGTATCATTTTATATATGATGTATAGTTTGAAGGTATTGGGGTAACTTCCCTTACACATGATTGTCAATTAATATAAAGTCATGTATCATATCTTGCTATTCACTCACAGTGTAAACGCGTGTGCCTCTCCGATCACACTCTATCATGTGCCTTAGCTTCTATCTCATGGATGCATAGTTGTAACTAGTTCTAACATAATGTGAAAATAGTGTGCTTATTAATAAACATCGTATTAATTTGTGCTTATTAATACCTTTACTTTCAAAGGGTTCGAAGAATAGACTAGAGTTTTCTCATCAGCATTTCTTTTTAATCTTCAAATGGGTAGTGAATATATAATTATTGTTATTTATTCGAATATAATAATATCATATAAAGATAATAGTGCATATTTTAAATACAGTTATTTTGTTATTATACATATTGGGCAGGCAGTTATATTTGTTGATGGAATTTAAAAGTTTGAATTTGGTCAATATAAAAATATTTGACATTAAATATGTTTAAAAAATTAGGCATCGATTCATGTCACTGGATGTCATAAAGAATATTCAGTATAAGATATTGTGGCTAAAGGATGATGATCGCATGCGAACTATATTCAATTTTCATAAAAAGATTGTGACTGAACAAATGATAAAACTTTACATTGAGTTGGTAGACGTTGACAGTAGTTCTTCTTCTTCCTCACATGCAGTCCCAACAGGTTGTGCAGTGCTAATTTGGTTTCCAAGGAGTTCAACTCAGACGAGGAGTGGATCCAATCAGATTCTGATAATGATAGCGATGACAATACATAATTCATCTCAAAAACTAACTATTGTCTTTTACTTCCTCACGACATATATTACCACTACCGTACTATTTTCTAGCCGAGCCCAATTTCCAAGCCGATATTTGACATTTTACCTAAATGCTAGACAAGTGGAGCCAATGCCTTTTAATCTAGAGAGCACTGATGACTATAACACATATGTGGGCGTGGAGCTAAGAATTGACCATAGATTCTACAGTAGCGAGTCCGTTTATCTTGCCATCAAGAACTATCACTACAAAAAAATCGTCGGATACCGACGGTATAAACCTCACAGGTAATTATTTATCAGCAAATTTTTTCGTCCGCCGCTAATTATCGGCCGATATAAATTTTTATTTGGCGAGAAATTCTTGAACTTGTTACTATCAGATTAATTCCCCAATAAATTAAACAGTAACTTAAATTTTAAATTTTTTTAAAAAAATTTAAATGGTAACACTTCCTTAGATAATAACAATTTTTTTTGCAATCTTAATACACAAATAATATCACTAAATCACACTTGTATTCTAATATAAAAAAGAAAAAAAAGGAATTTTCATTTTATTTCTCTCCAACCAAACAAAGTTTCATTTCTCTCATTAGCTCATTCTCTATTAAGTAATAGTATAAACTATATGTAGAAGGGTTAAAATAAAGCATCATAAATATATTTTTTTATTTAATTCTTTCTTCTATATCTAATTTACTAACTTTGTGATATTAGGGAGTCACTAATCAAATAGTGTTACAAGATCCAATGATGACTACATGTAAATATAGAACAAATTGATGCTCAATGTTAATCACTGTAGGAACAACATTAACTATATGTCGTTAAAAAAAAAAAAGCAAGCTCACATTTGTTTAAATTATCAACAATTTATTTAACTCCATCAGCAAAATAATATCAACTCAACTTTTTTCATATAAATGGCATAATTCAATAACAACAAAAAATCATTCATATATCTTTTCATATCCAAAACTTCAATTATCAATTGAACTAAAACATATTCAATATTATTACATACCGTTTACCTGAATATTTTACAACTCGTCAGTACCCTCATCTTTAACATATAGTTCAATATTCAATTTAACAATACATATATGACATTTAGAAACAAACTAAAAGAACTTAACACAAAATTAAATTAGAATAATCTAATAAATAAATAGTTAACAAAAATGACAAGAAATTAACATGTCTAAGCAACTTAACAACAACATTAATATTAAGATGATGAACTGCCTAAAAAACCACAGCACATAGACAACTTACTTAGAATAATTTCATGTCAATGAATACGAATACTAAAATAAAACTTATTAGGATAATAATAAAGAAAAAACATAAATACACAGTAATAAAACAGATCCAACTGAAGAAAGTAAAAACGGGATTAGGGTGTTCAAAAAGGAGTTAGAATTTTTTTATTTAAAATGAAGTAAAAACGAGGATAGAATAGGGAGAAATATGAGGGCAACCTACCTAGAGGATGGAGGAGAGACGCAACTTTGGTGACAGAAGATGCAACAGCGAAACCAACAACAGCAAAGACAGAGGGAGAAACTCCATTTCAGACAACAAAACAGGATCAAGGCGAGTCCATGAAGTCTTTGGAGAAGAATGCAGGTGGCCGGCATTGGCAGAAGGTGGCCGGAGGTAGAGAGAAGAGAGAAGAGAGAGGAGAAGCTTAGAGAGAGAGAGAGAGAGAGAGAGAGAGAGTATGTTTCAAAAATGAGGGAGGAAGGTTCGCGTTTTGAATTTAGGGCAAGTTTACTATCGGATAAATCCGACGGTAATGTATTGCGGGTTACCAAAATTCAAAACGCGAACCTTCCTCCCACTAATCGGGTTTACTGACAAATTTTCCTGCCGATAAGTCCTACGCTAAATTTTCTGCCTATTTTTTTCATTTTTCCTCCAATTATTACCGGCGAATTTACCGTAAAAAAAAAATTCCGTCAGTAAAGCTGACGCTAATGTGCAACGCTAAATCTGATAGTATTCAGCATTTTTCTTGTAGTATACAATATTTGTCAAATTGTAGAATATTGGATGGTTGAATCTGATTATCTGAGGTATAATTGTCAATGCAAATATTAGGTTGTAGATTGTCGGTGGAGCATTAAGATTGCATATAGACAGAATCTTGATTATTGGGAGGTTCATAAATACAAGGCTATGCACATATGCTTGGCGCCAACAATGTCTAAAAATCATTCAAATATCAACAGCAACTTGATTTGCAGAGTTATTTTTCATGATAGAAGGCAAATTTTTTAAAATTTTGCATGTTTTTGGAAAAATGGTTACCTTTTTATCATATTATTGTTGTAAGATTTTTAAAATGGTTGACATTTAAATCAAATTGGATAATTCTTCCATTTCGATTAGAGTGCTACAGTGGGCAGTGGAGCAGAGCTACATATTTAAGGCATCGTACACAAAGTTTGGATGGCGAAACAAAAAGCAATTACTGAAATTAGAGATTGAGAAGAGTTGTACAACTAGCTTCCGAAGTTGCTAAATGTGATTGAGTAATATTTGTCTGATACGGTTCATGATATCAAGCTTGTGACATGTTATGAAGACATCCTCTTGAGGGTCAAGGTAAGTAGTCCGTTAATGTTTACCGGCGACTCCGGAACATGCTACGCACCCCTGAACTATCAAATAACTCGATCTAGGTGATGGAGTTCGACGAAATAAAAAGGACCGAAGAAACCACTACAGTATGCGTCAACATCTATTTATTGCTACACACTCACTGAAGAATGATATTATGCATCATAATGTATCCACCAAAACTACAAAGAACAACACACACACACATATATATTATGTCAAATTAGTGATGAACATAAGTAAATAGAATTTACTAAATACTTTTTATGTAAACCCTATCACAAGGGGCTAAGTTAAGCTATTGCCTCCAATCCAATAGCCCTTAAATTATGTCATTTTTATGTTGTGGTAGCCCAGCCAACCTGCCGGAGTACATATAGTGCAGCGTCAACAGGCATCTGTCTCAGGCGAGCCTTCAACCACGTCATCTTAATGGGGAAAGACTCGGCCTGCTGCACACTCTCCCACAGATCCTGACGCAGTGACAATTCTCTAAGTGCCTCCCCAACAGTCTCTCATGTGTCATGATTGTAATAAGTCTAAAAATCACGACTGCAACCACCTACCGACTCCCCATGTGTCTACAAGCCAAGGTGATAAGCAACATCTTGAAGGGTGGTGGTACACTTACCCCACCATATGGAACGAATGGGTTCTAGACATCATCTCTCAACAAAGACTAAGAGGAGCGAGTTGTTGAATTATAAATTTCTAGCTCAAGGTACATGGACAACACCAGACTCCTCTAAATAAAACAACAATGGTTCAGGCGGTTCTTCTACTCTTGAATCCTTATTCCTCATCGGAAATAAGATTTGCTGACTCTGTGTAATTTTGACATTAAAGTCAATTTAAACCGCCACTAACAATGACATTTATTATGTAAAGCATTTTTAAAAATCTAACATCCATAAATCACTATTCATCTCAATTATAATAAACTACAATAATTTGCCTAAATCTAAATATTTCTACATTAAATTTTAACCAATGCTATCTATAACACCTATTATGTAAGGTATATTTAAAAATCTATCAATCATAAATCTAAAGATTTTTACATTAAATTTAAAAATCTCCCTAATTTATATATTTTTAAAAATCTATTTCCTATTATATTAAAGTTATCCTAAACTCATAACTAATAACTAACCAACTAACAACTATTATATAATAAGTAATAAAAAGTTAATTTAAATTCTAACCTAATCATTAATGTGTCTTGCAATATATTTGTCTTCATTCAAACAGTTAATATTGTTATTCCGAGTCATTGCGACAACAAATTTTTTTATTTTTTCTTCCTTTTTCTCCTTCTTTCTCTCTATTCTCTCAAATCTCCAACCTTTCAAAACTAAACAAATGATTCAAGTGTAATGCACACTGACTATTTGTGTTGTTTTATAGTGGTCTTAGCGATTTCACAAACAATACCTGTATTATTGTAGGAAAGCTATTTTATTTTTATTGTGCTGGCATGGGTCGTATAATACCACTCTATTTTTATTGTGCAATCCTAGACTGTAAATCTATTTTATTATATAAAAATCGGATTTCTGTACTTAACGATGGAGTTGACGTGGCATGCTTCTGAGAGTGTTTCCCAATTTATTTCTTTTAACACATTAAATACAAGTTATTACGATAAACTAACTATATCAACTAATTGATTTGATTAGATATTTAAATATTATATAATTTATTATAATTTATATCAATTTGATTTGGTAGTATTTCTTAATTTATTTAATTTAATATTCTGTTAGTATTTTTTAATTTATTTTTTTAATTTATTAAACCAAATTTATTAGTCATTAAAATAATAAATTTATGAATAAAATAGACAATTGAGATATTTTTAACTAATAATCAAATCAAATCAAATCATATATATATTGAGCTAAATTCAAATCATGTAGAATAAGGACTAAATTAAAATGAGATCACTTCTTACTTATTCAAGTTGAGTGCAATAAATACAAATTAATTTTGTTAGATAATCATAGTTGTCTGGTCTACTATATATAGATGGCCACACAAAATTATAAGAATCATAATTTTTATCGCTCTTGCTATTTCAACTTTTCTTTTCTTCRTTTTTTTTTCTTTATGTATAATTTATTTTATATATAAATGTATCCAAAATGAGAAAGTACATAATGAGTGTTTTATTGATTGTTTGTTTGATGAATATATTTCAATTTAAGCATTCTACTACTGTGGATAGAAGTTGACCTGTAGCAATTCAAAGTGGCAAATGTATATTTTTATAGTATTAGATAGAAGAATATTTATTAAAATGAATATACTCATTGTAATGAATTTTTTTCAATTGTTATATTTTTATGTCAGTCGTGTAAATTTTTTGAAAGCACAAGATAATAAAATAGGTTGACTTTAATATCATTAGAAGCTAAATTTAATAGTTCAAATAAGCACCACTAATTATATTAAAAAAGTAATTTTGTAATAATAATGTGATTTATATATTAATTTTTTTGGGTAAATTTATTTTAAAATGTAGAAATTAGACTCAATTACGCTAAAATTTTAAAGGTAATATAGAATTTGACAATAAAATTAACATTCATTAAGGAAATAAATTTATTTATTGCTATTTTTTAATTATAAATAATAACAAGACTTATGAAAAAATATTAATGTCATCATTTTGTTAATTAAATCATAATATTAGGTAGTTGATAGTTTTACAGGCAAAAATTATTAAGTAATTATATAAAAATTAGCAACGAATAAGCAATAAAAATTCAGAAAAATTTATTATATAATACTAATTTCATAATTAAAATATGTCACATATCATATTCTCATATATTCTATTTATTATCTATTCTATTATATAAAAATCAGGTTTCCGCACTTAATGATGGAATTGACGTGACATTCTTATGAGGATGTTTAACAATTTGTTTCTTTTCACTCATTAAAACACAGTATAAATATATATACAATGATAATTGATTTAGATAGATATATAACATTACTTATTAATTTAATTAGATTAGATTAATTATCTTATCTTAATAATTAATATAATAATTTAGTTTTTTTTTTTTTTTTATGATTTAAATTTAGCTACAAATCAACATAAATCATATTATTGAGATAATTTAAATATGTGATAAAGACGAACTAAATACGTATTTTTAATTATTAAAAGTGAAATGCCTAAATAAATTAATTTTGTTAGATTAATTTTTTTTTCTTTGATGTTTTTATTAGAAATGGAATTCATGAAAATAGAAAATCATCATTTATTGCTTTTGTTGTTTCAATTTTTTTTTATGTATGTTTTTTTTTTTTTTTTTTTTTTTTTGTTGTTTATTATTCTTTGTTTGATAAATATAAGTCTAAATGTTTGGAGAATTTTTGTTTATTAACGGGGCCCCCCCCCCAAGGTCTGATCTGTATTGTAGGCGAGACAGTGTTTTTCTTTAATATTTTATGTTTATCTTGTACGTTGATTTGTTCTGAGATACAGGATACGGCACATCCGTTCTGTATTGGTCTGTTTCTGATTTACGAATCTGCGTGGTTAAGTCGGAGTTATGTTGCAGGTGGTCTTATGGTAGCACATGCATCTCTTGGGCGGAGGATTATCGTTTTCTTGCAACTGCTTGCACTAGTAATTTTTCACTCGTGCTCGCTGTGCGCAGCTCTCTAGCTTCCCGCAAGTGCCGCGCCGCGGGCCCTGATTTTGGCCCCCCCCCCCTCCCCCCCCCCCCGCCGAGGATAGTTTGAACTTAAATTCTAGAATTATATATTTTAGTAATTTTTTTTATAATATTACATAGAAAAATTTTTTTTTTTTTTTCATCATTTAATATATTTCTTTCAATATATTACTTACATAACACACACAATGATTCATGTTGTAAATTTTTTAATCAAATATATTTTTTTTTTTTTTTTTATATATATAAGAAAATAACTCAGTAATAGACTAAATACCATAGTGTATATCATGGCTGGAAAGTAATTCTCCTATGAAGTTAAATGCAAGATATGCAACCATCAGTCAGATGAAAATTATTGGATTACATTTATTTCCAACGAGGTAAATGATCTTTTAGGCCTAATCACGAATCCAAGTTGATTGAAAAATTTAAAAAATGCAACAATATACAATATTTTTTTATTGTTTAACTACAATTAAAATAATAAAATTAAACTAATATTATTTTCATTGACAAAATTATAAATGTATAACATATCAAACTATCCAATTCGTTATGATTATTAGCTCAATATTATGACAAAATTGGTTATTAAAAAAGATTAAAATTAACTGTAATAGTACAGATATATTTCATCTTTGTTATATTTAATTTATATCATAAAAAGTATACAATATTAAAGAGAAACTCATATTTTACCAGGTTCTTAATCCATTTCAATGGTTTCTGATAAAAAAAAAAGACATAATAATGATTGTGTTTGGAAAAATGTTGGAATTTGAAAGGGTTGAAGCATAAGGTTTAATTCTTTAATATTCGTAATAAGTGCAGAAGATAAAAAAATTAATGCCGATAAGAATAAATGGGTTAAAGCTTCAATATTAATAATGTAGTGAATGATCAGTTTTCTGTAATCTTTTTTTATGAATTGTTGTTTCTTATATTTAGTTATTATTATTAAAAAAAAAAAAAAAAATTCTTTTCTAATATTATTTTTTTTTTTTTTTTTTTTTTTAATTAGTTGTTTAAATTTTTTTTTTTTTTTTTTTTTTTTTTAAATAATTTAATTAGATTTTTTTTTTTTTTTTTTTTTTTTTAATTTATTGTACATATTTTTTTTTTTTTTTTTTTTTTTTTTTTGCTTGCTTATTTTTTAACTTGCCATATCAATCTTTTAAGAATAATTGTTTAATTTGTATTTATAACAAATAAATTGGTTTCTAATTTAATATATGAGATTTATGATTTGATTTTTTTTTTCTTTTTGTTTCATGGAAAATAAATTATTGGATGAATTTTAAACTTGAGTGGATTGTTGTTAACTCAAACTTTAATCTATTACGTGCATTATTAATAAATATTCCTTCTTTGATTAAACACGTTTGATTACGTGAATGTATTATACTTTATTTATATTTTTTTTTTTTTTTTTTTTTTTTTTTATTTAATTAATGTAATTGAATTTTTTGCTTCTTAACAAGTTTATGTGATATATTTGTTTAAGATAATCTATAATAATTATATATTTTAGTTTTTTAAAAGTTTTTTTTTTTTTTTTCGTTTATTTATTATTAGAAGTAAAATGAGACAGTAGAAATACATAATATTAATATATTGAATTTTTGAGTATATAATTGAAGTAAAGTAATGTGATATAATTTGAATCAAGATTAAAAGTCTTATTTTTATAATAATAAAAAAAAAAAAAAATATGTTTATTAAAATTTTATTCTTATAGTATATTTTTTAGCATTTAATTTATATAATTTATATAATTAAAAGTATAACATTAAAATTTATAAAAAAAAAAAAAAAAAAAGTTGAAAAAAAAAAAATTTTTTTTTTGTTGGAAATATAAATTATGATCGATTTATATCTTGTATTTTGGCAGTAATAATCTATTTTTATTATAATTAAAGTTGAGATAATTTTTTTTTTTTTTTTTTTTTTATAATATTAATGAAATAATTAATAGTTAGATCAGTATTAGTCATTGAATAGAATTTAATAGGTAATTTGATCAACGTTTTACTTTCATTATGTGTAGAAAACCGAGGGTGATTGAGTGACATCAGATAATATATAGGGATGTTATAGAAGTAATTTAGATTACAATAATAAGAGCTGAAGAGTTGTTGCATGAAGTTTTTTAATAGAAATTATATTGGTATATATGATGCATTTAAATAAATGTATTAGATGGAGAGTAGGTGTTAATTATAAAAAAAAACAGAAGGATAGGAGGGTGAAAGATGGCAGACTGGAATGTTTAAGATACTTAACTTTGACCTTAATATTATGATATGTGAATTATTTTTAAGCTTTTATAGAGTTTCAATAGGATATTCATCAATTATATATAGGGTGAAAAAATATAGGATTACCTATAATTATGTAACAAGGTATATGAGACTAAAAATTAATAAAAAAAAAAAAAAAAAAAAATTGTAAATAATAATAATAAAAAAAATAAAATGAATAACTGAATTATATTTAAATCATTCTTATTAGTTATATTGAGCTTATATCTCATAAATAGGAACTGGTACTTTTAAGTGTATTTTGATTATAGTTTTAAAAGGAGTTAACTAATATATTAATAAATAAAGATTTTTAATTATGATAATAAAATAAAAAAAAAAAAAAATTGTTCTTCATCTAATATAGTTGTTTTCTTAAAATTTTTACTTAAAAATAATTAGTTTTTTTTTTTTTTTTTTTTTTTTTTTTTTTTTTTTTTTTTTTTTTATACTTTTACAATATATTGTTAAAGTACATGCATTTTTGCTGCTTTTTTCTTTTTTTAATTATTTATTAGTCTTCATTTTGTATTATTTAGTTTACTTCAGTCCTCGTGCAGTTTATTTGTATGTACTTCATCTAGTTGTTATTTCATAGTTCTTTGAATTATAAGGAAATCAATTAGTTCTTATTCAAAACTTATGGTATATGAATATCTATATATAGATCATTAGGATGAAAATAAATAAATTAAATATATAATTTAAATTTTAATTTAGATATAATGAATTTGTAAAAATAGGCCAGTCCAATTTTATTTGGTTAATTTCTCTCTTAATATTGATTTAAAGTAAAAATCTCCTTCTATAACATTAACATCGCGATAACAAAATTATATGTCTCTATTAATAAATATATAAGTAAATAAATATTTATAATTTAAAGTTGATTCTTCATAGATTATGAACATTTTTTCAAAAAAAAATTTTTCTTTGTACTTAATTTTTATATTTTTATATTTATTTTTTTTTAAATTTTTTAGCATTTATCCAAATTTAAGTTGTCTACTACATCACTTCTTCAACAATATTATGATTTCCACAGTTATAATATGTGGGTAAATCAACCTTTAAAACATTTACACGATACCATTTTACGTAGTATCCCCAAATAAAAAATACGTGCATAGTCTCAATTTACATTCTTATAAATATAAAGAGCTGATCTTCTCTCTCTACATCACTTTTCTGCCTCTCAATACGGATCACTACTGTACTTAATATTCGTCGCCGAAAATTATGTATGTTATCTATGTTGGATTATGTTTTATGTTTTCTCCTTTGAAATGTTATTTTATCATAACGAATATTGTTAATTGTCTTAGCACTAATTTAAAAAAATTAAAATATTTATGATTATTATTTATAATCATTTTGTGTTAATTTTTTCAAAATTTCAAATTTCGTTATAGATAACAATTGAGAGATTGCTAATTCTGGATAATTATACAGGGAACTTGCAATGAAGAGAAGGAAGGTGGATTTTTTTAAATATGAATGAGGGATGGGAAGGTGGTCTCACTCTCCTGATACTACATCTTACCTATTCTAAGTAGCAACGGGATCCAATTTGAGCGATTAAAGGGAATTCGTGGACTTACATCTGCGTTGGATCCATTTAAGGTAATGAACCTAGATCGATTTAGGACCGTAACATAGATTTTAGTGATCTTACTGATTAATGAGGTCTTACTAGGTCCAAATATAGTTTGGATATATATTTTATGTCAGTTTTATAGCAAATGACTATACTATTTAATATTATAAACTTAGTATATATATATCAGTAAAAATTTATAGGATAGTATATTTTTATTCTTAAAATTTTGTCATATCATTTTACATGTAAGTTTATCAAATTAACAAAAAGTGAAATAAAAATAATTCACTACATATAAAATAGTATTCTATAATACTTAATTGACTAATATTCAAGATATAAACTTTATATGAACAAATTTCATTTTCTTTTGTTAATGACTATTTATATATTTGTTGACAACAATTTTTCATCTTTAATATTATAAATTAACATATAAAATATATTTAACATACAAATAATAAATTAAGTTATTTATCTAACAATAAGTATAAGTATGCAAACTATTATTATTTTTTGTGAAAATTGTATTATAAAAAATTTTTAAAAAATAACTTATATTTTTGTTGTTAATAAAAATGTTAGAGATAGATTGAATTAAGTTAGTATAAATTAATAAAATTTTCTTTAAATATAATAATAAACTTTAGTTTTTTTTTTTTTTTTTTTCTTAAATTTTGAAAAAATTTGATAATAAATAATTCTCAAGATTTTTTTTATGATTTTAATCTGTCAAAAAATAAATAATTAATACATTTATATTATTTTTTACGTATATTATATATTTTTATAATTTTAGTTTTTTTATTTAATATTAGTTTGAATTAAAAAAAAATAAATTATTTATGTTATATGATTAAGTTAATGATTGAATAAATATTAATTTTTTAAGAAAAAAAAATAAAAAAATTAAAAGGGTGGTTTTTTTAAATTAAAATTAGCCTTTTATTTTTCTATTAAATTTTAAATTGAGTAGAAAATAATAATATTTAACGTTTTATTTCATTAAAATTAACATGTAATGTTTGACATATATATTATTAAAAAAAAAAAAAAAAAAAAATATCATATAATATTAAATATTGTGTATTTAAATAAATATAATCAATAATGTGAATTAGAAAAAAATGTATTTACTTTAATATTATTTATTTATTTTTTTTTATTTATAGAATAATTATATATTGAATAACAAAGTTGTTATTGGTGTTTTTCTTTCTCTAAACTTGATCATTCAAGATTGTTTCGATCATATGTTACAAGAAATATTATTGAATCGTATAATAATTTTTGTAATGACATCAAGTTTAGAATTGAAAATTTAAGAATTAATTCATAAAATTGAATTTTTTTTACAGTAAGTAATGAATCATATTGTTTTGACTTAAGAATGAATAGAATCCAACAAATAAATGTCCCCAGAGTAAATTTACAAACAAAACAAAAGATAAAGTGCTATTAATAAAATTAATCTTAGTTTAAAGAAATATCATTTTTCTCAAGTTTCCTCACCCTGTCGTTTTTATAAGATATACTATCCAAACACATATGAATTTTTTGTATTAAGGGCTGTCATAACTTAATAATTACTTATGCTTGCTTAAATGAAAAGAGATGAGATGCATTATCCATTCAGATTGATTAAAACAAATAATTTATTATTTTTAATTTTTAATTGTAAAAATATTATAATAATAGATAATTATATACAATTTTTATTTAAAATTTAGATAAATTTTTATTAATTATGTATTTCTTTTTTTTTTAATATAATAAAAAAAAAATAAAGTTAAAATAAGAAAAAAAAAAAAGTAGATTTTTAAACCATGTTAGTAAATTATGATTTTAAGATTTAATAAACAATGATTATGATTAAAGCGAGAAAAAATGGGAAAAAAAAAAGAAAATTTGTCTTAAAAAAATGAAAAGAAGAAAAGAGAGCGAAAAGGGTTTGATAATTGATATGAGTAGCATTAATTTTCCACAGCGAATTGTGAAATTTTGAAATATCTTCAGTTTCAAATTCAATCTCTGCATTCGAAGGCATATTAGTATCCTCCAGTTGACGCAACGCGCCTCTGGCGGCGGTTTCATGCCCTAGACACTCAGTCCATTAGACTCTTCCTCCACCTTCCTACTTCCAGAGTAAACCCCTTTCCACTGTCTCAATTTCATCATAATCTTAACCTAATCACGCTACTTTGTCAAATAAAATTTTTCATTATTTTACTGTTGTTAGGGTTTAGGGTTTTAGCTCTTCCTCCGAATACTAAATCCAGTATTTCAGAATTGCTTTATTGTTTCCCTTTTTTTATTTATACTTGCTCATTTATAATTTCTTTTGTTTTTGGTTTCAGAATGGGATCTCAGTCTGCTACCTTTGACGGTGAAGCTAGATAACGATGCTGTATACTCGACGAATAAAATAATTTTGGATTGTGATGGTGTGATTGTCAAATGTGTGTGTCTTCAAATCTTTAGCGCTTTTTTTTTTGGTTTTTGTTCTCTCTTTGTTCTGAGGTACACAAACAATGTTGTAGGTTACAACTCGTAGGAAGGGTATGCAACAAAAATGGGATGATTACTGAAGTTCTTTGTCCTTGATGATGGCACTGGACAGGATTGAGTGTA
Source organism: Arachis monticola (assembly GCA_003063285.2). Lineage (NCBI taxonomy): Eukaryota > Viridiplantae > Streptophyta > Magnoliopsida > Fabales > Fabaceae > Arachis > Arachis monticola. The sequence goes on along the minus strand of QBTX01002688.1, from coordinate 1,118 downwards.
TTAATGGTAATGTTACTAAAAAGTGTTTATTTATTAGCCAAAAAAAAGTCACTATCATTTATTTTTTTAGTCTTGTCAGGAAGTTCTTCTTTCGTCAGGCTTCAAGAAGCAGCGGAATCAAATGAAGTGGACGGTATCATGTATGGTTTTACACTGCATTTCCTAGTTTGAGTTTTCCATTTACCATATAGCATATGTATGGTTTGATCTGTGATTCCTCTCTGTTTTTCTTTGGAGGAAGAGGGGAAAAAAAAAGGGGGGGGGGGGGATGAAAAAAATGGTTCCAAATTCTTATTAGTGAGTTCCATGTGCAATTTTACTTGTATATCTTCTTCAAGAAAATTTTTGCTTGATATTGACACTATGATTACTTGGGGGATTTATTTCAGTGAGTAGAGAAGAACACTAAGGAACATTACTATCAATTTAGAAACGGAAATCTGTGATTTGGAAAGCTCCCCTTTTTCCTTTCCATTATTTATCTATCATTCTGCAGCAGAAGCTGGATATTTTGCACTATAGTTGTGTGTAAAGTTGTTGCTAACACAAATCCTCCTCCCCCCCCCCCCCCCCCCCCTGTTCTTTTAGGGAATAAAAGATGCTTTTAGTATAGTGTCATGCTAAAATTCTTGATTCATAATTCATTATAGGGATGGAGTGTATGTGCGTCTTCATGGACAATTAAAAGGCCTTAATGGGAAAAGGATTTTGAATGTTTTCTCATTTAGGTATGATTTGAAGTTTACCTTTCACTTTTTTATTTTAGCGGTTCAATATTTGGATTTATATCGTATATGTAAGGTTATGACTTATCAAAAATATTATTCTATCACCAATGAATGGTTTCCTTTCAGTAAAATTCAATGTGTAAGGATGCCCCATGCTACTTATCATGTTGTCCAAGTAAATGATAACGCAGATATGTTGTTTTCTTGACAGTTAAATACTTTACTTTGTGTCACTTTCAGACCTGTGACTGACTTTAATGAGATTGCCAGCCATTTCATTGAATGTATATATGTCCATCTCTACAATTCCAAGCTAAAGGTAGATTTATTGTTGAGTTGGACAAATTGAATTTATATTATGTGTATATATGGTTATTAATTTTAAGAAAA
>QBTX01002687.1:0-16282 GCA_003063285.2 Arachis monticola | reverse complement strand
GGAAACTGCAGATATTGTTTGGATCTGACCTTCCCTGCCACAAAGTGGATTTTCTTGGAGCTACAGAAGCCAATTGATGCCCAAACCGCGCGTTTCAAGTCAGCTTCAGAATTTCTGGCGTTAATTGCCAGAACTGGCATAAAAGTTGAGTTAAAAACGCCCAAACCTGGCACAAAAGCTGGCGTTTAACTCCAGGAAAAGTCTCTACACATGAAAGCTTCAATGCTCAGCCCAAGCACACACCAAGTGGACCCCGGAGCTGGATTATTTATGTCATTTACTCATTTGTAAACTCTAGGTCACCAGTTCACTATAAATAGGACCTTTTTGCTAATTGCTATCTTTACCTCATGACATTTTTTTTTTTTTTTTTTTTTTTGTGTACTTCCTACGGCATAAGTCTCTAAAACCCCCATTGTTGGGGGTGAGAAGCTCTGATGTGTCTTAATGGATTACATGCAATTACTACTATTTTTCATTCCATCACGCTTGCTTCTATTCTAGATATCACTTGTTCCTCAACTTGATGAATGTGATGATCCTTGACACTCATCATCATTCTCACCCATGAACGTGTGGCCTGACAACCCACCTCCGTTCTACAAGCAAAAGCTAGAGTGAATATCTCTTGGATTCCTTAATCAAAACCTTCGTGGTATAAGCTAGAATCATTGGCAGCCATTCATGAGAATTCGGAAGGGTCTAAACCTTGTCTGTGTATTCTGAGTAGGATTCAGGGATTGAATAAAACTTGACGAGCTTCAAACCTCACGAATTGTGGGGCGTTTGTGACAGACGCAAAACAATCACTACGATTCTATTCCGAATGATCGAGAACCGACAAATGAATAAGCTTCAAACTGAAAAGTGTTTCTCACTGAAGAATGTAGGTGCAGTTATTCTGAAAAACTTACCTGAGAAAACTCAAGCATCCCAGGGAAGCTTTATGTTACCATGCACATTAGAGGGTGCTTGTACAAAGACAGCCCTATGTGAACTTGGAGCAAGTATCAACCTAATACCCTGCATCCACTATCAGAAAGTATGGGATGACTGAAGAAGTCAAACCAACCCGGATATTCCTCCAACTTGCTCATGGCTCCATTAAACATCCATCAGGCATTAATTTGAGGACATGATTGTCAAGGTTGCGCCATTTGCCTTTCCCACTAACTTCGTAGTGCTGGAAATGGAGGAGCACAAGAGTGCAACCCTCATCCTAGGAAGACCTTCTTTAAATACATTAAAAAAAAAAAAAAAAAAGGGGAAGTGACCCTGAGAGTCAATGAGGATGAGTTCAAGTTGAATGTTGTCAAAGCTATGCACCATCCAAATATTCCTGAGGAATGTATGAACATTGACCTCATTGACTCTTTGGTGGAGGAGATCAGTATGACTGAGAGTCTCGAATCAAAGTTAGAGGACATCTTTAAATATGTTCAGCCTGATCTGGAGGAGCTAGAGGAAATAGAAGAACCTCTGAAAAATTCCTCAGGAAGAGGGATTAACCCTCCCAAAGACCTGAGCTCAAACCACTACCACCATTCCCTGAAGTATGCATTTCTGGAGAAAGTGACACTTTTCCAGTGATCATAAGCTCTGATTTAAATTCACAGGAAACAGAAGACACTATTTTCAAGTGTTAGGACACACAAGACAGCTCTGGGATGGTCCATAAGTGATTCTAAGGCATTAGCCAAGCAAGATGCATGCACAAGCTCCTATTGAAGGATGATGCTAAGCCCAGTGGTTCAACCACACAAGGCGACTAAATCCAGCTATGAAGAGGTGGGGCAGAAAGAGGTCACTAAGTTGCTAGAGGTTGGGATTATTCTATCCTATTCTGATAGCCCCTGGGTGAGCCTGTCACGTGTGGTAGTTCCGAACGACCAGCAGAACGGCCGACTTGACAAGTGTGTTGTCATACTATGAAAAGGAGTGGAAATGGTTTTCCAAGTCACACAGGTACTGTTATACTTTAGAAGTTTGCGATCGTAATGTTGGTGGGTTGATGTTTACAGAAGGCTCAATACAGCACCAGGAAGGATCATCTGGCAAATGGGCTTCTACCCATATTGATCAACATAGTCTTACTCACCAGAATATAAGTGTCTTGAAGTAGATGGTGGGAAGGACCCATTGAAGTCAATACCCATATATACAAACAATTCAATCCTCTAGATTCCCTGGTGTGGCATGGTGTAACCATGAGGCAAGTTACCCGCTCTTTGGCAACTGTCACAATTACGCACAAACTCTCGGGTATCCCTATAGAGAGTAGGCCAGTAAGAGCCACATTGGAGAACTTTAGTGGCTGTTCGCTCCACTTCCGAAAATGTCCCCCATTACTGTGATCCATGGCAATGCCAAAAGATCCTTTTGGCTTCCTCTCTGGGTACACATTTGTGGATCATTCCGTCTGCACATCTCTAAAAGAGATATGGCTCATCCCATAGGTAGTAGTACTTGGCATCTGAATTAATTTTTTTTCTTGTGCACCCTCTGTATCCTGGGTATGGAACCTCAGCCTTTTTTCCTATAAATATTATCCAATTCAGGTATGACCAGTTGCTAGATGAGACTGTTCAGGTCGACTAAATAAATTAATTATTGCTTTTTGGTGAGTCTATTTCAGGCAAACTTACAAATACTCATAATTCGCAGTTAGATCGCTCTTCAATGACCATAACACGCATGGAAAAGTGGTAACAGCATCTCAATTAGTAGATGTGCTTCTCTGTGGAAAATGTTACTTTCTATTGAGATTTCTCTCTCATGTGAAGAGGGGAGTGTTTGCCGCTACAGAAAGAGGAACGCTGCCCACTGTTGCTACTGTGTCTTATCCGGGGAAAAGTGATCGATCAAGTGTTGATCTTGATTAATTCTCCGTGACCGTGCAACTCTTTCAGAGTGCATTTTCTCTGTCATCCGCTCTTCTATAATACTCTCCAGATGTTATCTCGGTATGAGAAATTTTCTGGTAGTTTAGCAAGTGTCTCTATTTATTTCAAACTCATTGATGCGGAAGCATGAAACCACCTTCATCTTTTTATAGTGTAGGCCTGAGGATGAGTGTTTTGGAGACTCATTTGTCAAAAACTCCCCTGCTTGCTTCTTGATAGAATGCAATCTGAAGCACTCTGTTTTGGAAAGATAACGATTTTTCAAGAAGAGAACCAGACGCATGACGGTCTTTAAACTGGGAATGTCACTTTATTGGTTGACTGAAGGGAATTGGTCCTTGCAGTGCATGTATACAAGATTTTCATAATCTGTATACACAAGCACTTTTGATCCTACCAAATAGGATCGGAACTTGTCAATGGCATAAAAAACTGCAAGGTAAACTCATGGTTGAATTAAATTTACGTGAGGTTGTGATAGGTGGTTAATACTAATGTCTCTAAATGCTTGGGAAGTAATTCGAAAAAGTAGGCTGTACCAGCCACCTACCAATGTAGTAAGGCAATCAGAAGAAGAAGCGTCTTTTCGTGGGGCATGCATTAGATATCTAGAATACAAGTGCAAGTAGCGCATTATTTAATAATAAAGGATTTTTTCTCAGAAAAGATACTGGAAAATCTTCTTTTGAGTCTGCAGGCAAGGTCTTGTTTGCTGCCTCTTTTCCCAACAAACTCTGCTCTGCGACGCCTAGCCCAAATAGACGACCCACCCATTATCTTTAATGGATTAAGGAATGTCGTGCAGGCATTCACTTTTGAGACCTTAGCGACAATAGCCCCTAACACGCTGGTCATCAGTTAGCACTCAGAATGAGTCGTAGAGTCGTCTCCGTTGCACTGCCCAGTGCACTGGTGACCAACTTGGTCATCATCGAACTAATGCTGATAATTGTGGCGTATGCTAGTGACTGTTCATGTTTGGCTAATCCAGTCTGTAGTAGGCTTTTGCAGTATTGTTCAGGCTAACGGTGCGGTTTCATGGGAACTGATGCTGACTGAAGGACAAGTTCCTGACATGTAATGCCGCACAAAACAAAGCACATTAACGTCAAAATTGCCGTTCATGCACGGTCAATTTATTATGGTATAGTAGCCTGTTCTAGAATGACCACCAGAGTTAAGATTACACACCACAAAAAGAAGTTACTTGCAGTGGTCTTGGTTTTGTATGCCATTGACAAGTATTAGATCCTTTTTAGTAGGGTCAAAAGTCATTGTGTACACTGACATGCTGCTTGGCGGTTTAGTCACAGTTAAGTAACAGTACTTACTCACAAACTAGCATTATTCAAAACCCTAGATGGCTCATAAGATGTGGGTCTTGTTTGTTGTGCCTTCATGCGCTAAGAGACGAATTGAACTCGAATGAGTATTTTTGGACATAATATTTTTGAAAAAACAATTGTTCCCGCGCTTTAAAATAAGAACCTTCGTTTGTTTATATAGAAATAGGAAAATAAGAAGAAGGGAATAGAAAAAGGGACAAGGAGAGAACCAAGAATTGCTGGGCTAGATTTTAGCCCCAGAAGGGAAGCTTCTATGCCCTTAACATTGTTCTGATTCACATTGTTCGGTCCCGATTAGAACCAGTAGCTGGGGCGTTCCTCTCTTCTACTGAAGGTGGGTAATCTTCTCGTGGATTCATCTCTTCCAAGATTACTTCAACTTTAGCTTGATCCACCTCTAATTGTGCCAGCCTTGTTATGTCAATCTTTATGTGTGCCCCAATTCAGGGAGACGAATCCACTAAGCTTTCTCTGCAAGTACATCATTAGTACAAAGCTTTACCAATTTTCCCGCATGTGATGTTTAAATACCAGAGTTACCCAGGAGTCTCTTGATATCCTTGCTTCCCAAAACAGTGGTAGACTAGAAGCAAAATTGGTATTTTAAGGTCTATGAGAGTTGAATGACGTTGCCTAACCTAAATACTCCAAAAGTCATTTACTCGGAGTGGAAGACTTCCAGAAAATTTATGAGCTCATCTATCAATCTCTCTTGAGAAAGAGATAGAATGTAGCAGTGCGCGACCCTGGATGAAAGGTTGCCAGGTAGTGCATTAATCAGCCAGACCCAATAGAAATGGTCATTCCTTTGATGAGGCGAGACAGCTACAAAGAAGTCCTATTGAGCCGACATATGAATGCCTGTTTATTGCCATGGATCACTCTCCTTGAGTCTGAGTGATTCGTAGGATAGCAAATTTTCGGTAGAGTTGTGAATTGAACTGAAAGCCAGTCGCAAAAAACGCAGCCAACTATAATATCTTAATTACACAAATTCTGCCCGGGCTAGTCTTCTCTAGACATATCTTCCGTACTATCGTACTATGAGGTTACCTGGCTAAAGGAGAAAGTGATCTGCTTGCCTAATGGTGCGAGCGTTGCTCCTAATATAGATAGAGGCCTCGGCTTACTTCTGGCTAGTCCATCTACACTATACGGGTCACCTCCGCTGTCTAATCACTGGCTTCTTGTACGAGAGGCATATTCTTTATGCTTTTTATATAGTTTTATTTATAACTATCGTCATTGGCCGTCACTCTCGTACTTGCGATGAGGTCCACACGTGTGTCCCCAGCGGACTTTGTCACCCAATAGGCTCCATATCAGAACATAGGATAAATATCCAATCCTTTATCTCAAACTTAGTGGACGCGTCTGTGTCAGTGTCAGACCATACTGCTATCTAAATTGCTTCGGATGGTACGTGAGATTATGACATACTCTTTGGTCCATGCCCAATATATTGGATAACCCTTAGGAATCTCGTCGTTATTCAGATAATTCCCTCTCAATAACACAGTCTTTCAGCAGGTTGGTGTTCCCTACGAGTCTTGTGCCATGCATTTTTGCGTTGGCTAAGTTGCCTACTTAAGATTACCTTTGGGTACGGGATCCAAGAGGCACTGCTATTGTTGCGTTGCCCAATTAACACACAGCTGAATTAGTGCTTCCTTTTCCTTTAGCGTCTGTGCCAATATGATATCACGATTATGGTAATAATCTATAGCAACAAGTAGTATTGAACACCTTATCTCAGAAATGCAGTATACTTTCAGGTGAATCAGACAAATGGGCCGGATAGTTGGTGTGATGTGTCTTTAAGACTCATACAGAGTTTGGACTAGGAATTTTAATCACTCTCTTCCTGAGGATGGATAATACTTCAGAGGTTCTCTGTCATATTTTTGCCCCTGCTGATTCTAATACTCTCGTGGGCTACAAGAGCTTGGATTTGAATAAGCTCATCCTTTTTAAAAGCAAGTGTGTACCCATACCACGTTAAACCTATGTGAATTCTTCGAAGGAGCCTTCCCTCAGTCATATTGTCTCTTCAATCCATAAGAGACCTCGTTCCCATAAATAATATCAACGCTCATCCAGTCATTTGATGTGTCTGGATTCTGCATAGCTTTTACAGCAATCAACTTGAACTCATCTCTCGTCTCATTGTGACTTCTCGGCAGAACAGGTGCACCTGCTACTCATTCGGTTTTTCTGTTGTTGAACTTCGAGAACAATTAAAGAGCTGCTGATCTGCGACAGTATAGCCATATATGCACAAGGTCTTTCCTCGTGAGGATAGTAGCGGTTGAACTACTGTTTGTGAGGCTTGCCGTTGTGCAACAAAAGATATATTGCCTCCAGTCCGACAACTAACTAAAGTTTCATAGATGGGAATTACGGCACTACTCGGTGCCATTCTGTGGAAAGATACAGTCCAAATGATCATTTATAACTCATATAAGACTATATGACATGAATGGCATGTTTAATGAAGCCAGTGGCATGAATCGAAGACAGTGTGTCATCAAGACCCAAGTATCCTGTGTGGTTGGATGCTATGGTGTCATACATCAAGGTTCTTTGCTCTTCAAAGCTGCTGGCTCTCTGATAGTGGATGCAAAGATTAGGTTGATACTTGCTCCATTACATCCTTATTTTTAGTGGTCTTGTTTCTTTTTTGGTTACATAGCACCCTCTAATGTGCAATGTATCACAAAGCTTCCTGGATCTTGAAGTTTCTCTGGCAAGTTTTTCAGAATAACTGCACTACATTCTTCGTGAGAAACACCTTTTCCAATTTGAAGCTATTCATCTGGTCGGTTCTCGATCACTTGTCTCGGAATAGGATCTAGTGATTCTTTTGCGTCTTTCACTAACACGGCCCACATCGTTAGCCACGTATGACTGCATCAGTCCCCACGAGTGTTATCAGAGGTGGTCCCTTCATTGGATAATCTACCCAGGAGTGTCTCACATAAACTCGGACTAGATAGCTGATTGGTTATAGATTCGCCCAGTGAATTCTCTTCGTTCTGACAAAAAAGTGATATATCTCGGCATTGTTCTCAATGGAGTTCTAGTATATTAAACCTATCAGTATATGAGATACTAAGTTAATATTAAGTTAGTACGCAAGGAGTATGCTTCAAAACGTATCAAGCTTACTAAATGAGTCTGCAGTGAACGGATCACAGCTGAAAGGGATCGAATAAAAGTGAGCTGCCAATGTGCAACCGGGCTATCCCAATGGTGCATAGGCAATGTAATGTTTTTATAAATAAGTGTTGTGGTACACGAGTATATCTCCATTCTTCATCGAATATTCATTTGATAATAGAAAAATATAGTGACTATATCATAGAGAATGTAGAAGAGTAGCGACGTAAGGATACCTCGAGTAGAAATAAAGCAGAAATGAAAAGGAGGTGAAGTAATTGCATTAATCCAAATAAACATAGGCTCTACTCACGCCACTCGCCCACAATTGGAGGATTGTCAAGAAGTACCCTTGGCTATGCGTCGTAGAAGATTTAAAATAATATCGACAAGGAATGTGATTGGTTACGTCATGTATAGCGTGTAGACAGGGTAGCATTATTAGCTCGCTAAAAGGCGACTCCATTCTTGGGCTTATTTTATAGATGAACGACACACGTGGTGACGCGTAGCTTCTCAATATCTGGGAGTGGGTAAATACATATTGAGATGGAACGATACCAACTTTTCGGGTACCTACTTGGATGTTCTTTTGTACTTTGCTATAATCATTATATATCGGCACCAGTTGGAATTACAACTCCGTTCAACTATACCCTGTGTGAGCTAATGTGGTGTACCTGGGTGGAGTCCATTGTAGAACTTAAATACCCTATCGCGAGTAAGGGTCGTGTCGCACACTTTATGCCAGTGAGGTGTTAACTGCTCCTCATTGCATATAGGCAATCCTTGTGGTCACCTTGTAGTTAATGTGTCAGTTAGGGCAATGCGTAATTGTTTACTCGTGCATATTTACGTTCGTGAATTAATATGACCTCAAATAGATAATAAGCAAGGTTAAACGCCGCATTAGAGAATTCATGAAGATCTCGTATTGTTTATAAACAGCCCTCGATATAGATAGATACATATATATAGTGCTTCGGTGAGTTCGCAGTGACATCTTTTTGCAACACTTTGAATTGTCACCAACGCACTCTGAGTTCAAGATCCATTCTTCCAACAATATCTGCAGTCCTTTTTCACCCTCTGATCAGATTTTTGCTCAGCAGGTCCCTCAATTTTCAGCCAAAGAATACCGAAATCACAGAAAAAAACCACAAAATAAAAAAAATAAGTAAAAAATAGAAATCGTTTTCAATTAAAATAATAAAAACATAAAAACTAACTAAAACATAAGTAAAATATACTAAAAACAATGCCAAAAGCGTTATAAATTATCGCTCATCACTCTGGGTGCATATGGCCTCCTTGGATTATTAAATACCTCTCTTATCATGGATGCATACTCGGATTAACCCAATCCCAATGTTCCTACCCGACCAAGAAAAACCTCATTCTATACCCCAAAGGAAATTACTACTACATTGTTATGCCCTTCGGTCTCTAAAAACACGGGAGCCACTTACCAAAATTAATGACAAAGGTTTTTTCAGATCACATCGAAAAGATTGATGGGTCTAGGTAACATTATGCTGGTGAAGACGCACACAAATGAAGAGATGCTATTTACGATCTACACAAGTATTCAACACCCTAAGACGACACCGCATGGTGACTCAATCCCGCAAAAATGTACCTTCGCAGTAGAAGCTGGTAAATCTTGGTTTTTATTCACCAAAAGAGGAATCGAGGCAAACCAGACAAGTACAGGCGGTCGTACTCGACATGAAAAGTCCAATTGTGTCAAAGAGGTACAACAACTCAACGGGCAGGTTGGCAGCCTTGTCCAGATTTCCATGGCCGGATCAGCAATAAGATCCTACCCCTTCTACGCCACTCTAAGGAACGGAAGGAGTTTGTAATGGACAGTCGAATGCAGAGTAAGCCTTCCAAGACTTCACAAAAGATTCTTTGGATCGGCCACCTATACTAAGTCGGCCACGGAAGGAGAACACTCATATATTACCTCGCGAGGAAAATCAGGCAATAGCCTCGCATTGGTCCGAGAAGACAATAGCGCAACAACCCAATATACTTCTTCAGTAAAGACATTACAAGGATTCGAGCTGAACTATAGAAAATAGAAAAGTGCGCTTACGCTCTCATAATAACAACTCGACGACTTCGCCCATACTTCCAGTCTCACACTATTAAAGTTCGTGACAACCGCCATCAATAAAAAGGATCTTACAGAAATCAACTTGGCAGGTAGAATCTTGCAATGGGCAGTCAGTTGTCCGAATTCGACCTTCGAATACGGAAGCTCGGATAGCCATCAAATCTCATATCTGGCCGACTTCATTGCGGAATTCACGGACACACCGAGAAATCCCCACAGAATTGGAATCTATATGTGGATTGTTCCTCAAATAAACGGGAAGTGGCGCGGGCATAATAATTGAAAGCGACCAGGGAACCCAATCGAACTCTCCTTAAATTTGACTTCCGCTACCTTCGAAATCAATCAAGCGAATATGAGGCACTCTAGCTGGTTTGAGCTGGCTAGGGAGGTTGGAGCTCAAAAACTTATTGATCTTCAGCGACTCACAGGTAGTCACTTCACAAATAACAAGAAAGCTACCCAAAGCCAAAGATCCCACTATGAAAAAGTACTTGGACAAAACCAGGAACAGCTCAGACAACTCGCAGAGTATGAGATTCGTCACATACCGGAACAGAATTCCGGGCCGATGCACTCTCAAAATTAGCCAGCACCAAACCAGGGAGGTAACAATCAGAAGTCTATCAATAAATTCTACAGAATCCATCCAATCTCAGAAGGAAGAAAAAGTCCTAGCCATAACAGTCGTCGATCAGGGATGGATGAACCCAATTAATTACCTCATAAAGAAGCGCCTCCCTACAGATGAAGAAGAGGCAAAGAGGTTAAAACGGGAATCACAATACTGATACCATCATAAATAATACTTTATACAAAAAGAGGATTTCAATACCATTGCTAAAATCATGCCGACTTCCAATCACAAAAGAATGTCCTAGAAGAGTACACACGTGTCATTTGTGGCAACACCTGGAGCGCAGGCACTGCCAAAAAAAATACTTCGGGCAGGATTTTGTTGGTCCAACTCTACAAAATAGAGGCCACAAAATTTGTAAGGACATGTTCATCATGCCAGAAACATGCCAACTTTAACACCGCCCCGCCAAAGGAACTTATCAGCGTAACCTCACCTTGGCCATTCGCCAAATTGGGACTTGATCTTCTCGGAACCTTTCCCCAGGGATGGGACAAGTCAATTTCTCATAGTAAATAGATTTCCTTCACAAATGGTCGAGGCAGAACCCCTCGCCAATGCCACAGCTCAAAGAAGTCAGAAATTTCTATATAGAATATCGTCACGAGGTTCGGGGTACCATACTCCATCACTACTGACAATGGTACCCAATTTACAGAAGCAGGCTTCAGAAAAACTAGCGCCGGACTTAAATATAAAACAACAATTCACTTTTGTTGAGCACCCCCAAGCCAATGGCAAGCTGAAGCTTGCTAACCAAAAGTATATATTAGCGGGTTAAAATGGAGATTACAGGATGCAAAGTACCTGGGGCTGAGGAAGCTCCCACGAGTCCTATGGGCAGATCGAACGACTCCAATTCCACGACAAAGAGTTCACCTTTACAACTAGCTTACGGAATGGAGGCAATGATTTCCATGGAGGCGAAGAAGGATCAACCTCAGGTAATCCATTTACAAAAAGCCAATTCCCACTTTCCAAAGCGGAAGAGCTGACTTACTTCGGAATGTCCGGAAAGAGCTCGGATTAAGGAAGAGGCGTTAAAACGACGGGATGCCTCAGATACAATCCGAAAGTAATACAGCGGGACTTTGCTGAAGAGACCTCATCCTAATCCGAAATGACATAGGAACAACTCGACCTGGAGAAGGAAATCTGGCAACAAACTGGAAAGGACTCCTTCCGAGTAGTAGAAGTACTGGGGAAGGGCTATTATAGGCTTTCTGAACTCGACGGAAGAGAACTTCCTAGGTCATGGCATGCCTGTTACCTAAGAAGTTACTATAGCTAGGGATGATAAAAGATTTTGGACAAAGCGCACTCTTTTTTCCTGAAAAAGGTTTTTAACGAGGCACCAAGCCAAGACCTACAATCACCCGACTTAGGAATTAACTCCGCAGTATATTTGCATTTTTGTTTATAATATAAAAAAAAAAAAAAAAAATCCGAATTTTTTTTTTATTTTTTTTTTTTTTACTCCTATTTTCCATGGCAAGCTGTATGTTTGGGCTTTATTCACCTTTATCAGCGGTGGCTACTCTCAATCCTCTCGGGAAAAATTGTCATGCCTTGCGCTGTCACTGCATTATTGGCTAATCGTCTGGAGGCATCACCCGTGGTTGATGGCTACATCCCATCCTCTTCAGTGAAATTAGCGTCAAAGATGCTCTGTCACAAGCAACGGACTAATTCATCTGTCGGTTCATCAATCAGGTTGGAAAATAAAATCATATTGATTCTTTTTGCGTCTGTCCACTAACGCCCAAGCCTTCAGGAGTTTGAAAGCTCGTCACATCTATTTCTAATATACTCTGTAATCTCTCTTCTCTTGTGTGAATGACTCCATCATGACAAGGTGAGACTGTCCGGATTCCGAGACACTACTCGGAATACACAGACAAGGTTTAGACCTTTCAGATCCTCAAGAATGGCCGCCATCTATACTAGCTAATACCACGAAGATTCTAGATTGGGGTTTTATCTAGAGATTTTGCTGCCCTTTGTGCCTTTCAAATTGGTATATGGAACGGAAGTGGTGTTGTCCAATTCAGCGTGCTTATTCCTTTATGTGTTGAGTTTAATATGATTGTTTATATTATGAGTTGTCCACGGATCATATATTCATTCAATGTTATATTTAGTGTAACGTATACTCTGATAAGAAGAAAGGGAATTAACAAAAGTATAGATGTTTGTATTGAACTGAAGGTTTTATAGCTAGTGCCCACACCCTTTTAATCTATGGTTGCAGAAACTCCGCTGTTGAAAATACATAAGTAAAAGGTTCAGGAATGGCCGAATGGCCAGCCCCCTTGAAGGTGATCAAGAGACCAAATAATCAAAGGCTAAACAATAGTAAGAGATTAAACTGTCAAAAAGATGTCTAATGTATCAATAGTAATTCTCTTTTTTAGTTTTTTTTTTTTTCACAATTAATTACAATGTAAGTATTGATTGATAATAAATTCTCTTAATTTTTTTTTTTTTTTTTTGATAAAATGCTTGGTTGAGCTTTAGTATCCACGACTGGAAGTGTCTTTCTTGGGAGTTGAACTCCAAGTTAAAACGTGTTTTGGGCTCGTTATTTTCACGTGATTATGAGTTATTTCTGGCGATTAATCTCCAGACAGCAGCATTGTAATCTTGGTCGTGTATTCAACACCAAGTTACGTCGTCAATTTTCCGAATAAAGTATAGTAACTTATTTATTATTGCTGCGGAAAGCTCTGGATGTCTACTTTCCAACGCCCGTTGAGAGCGCGCCATTTTGGCGTTCGATAGCTCCAGAAATCCATTTGAGTGTAGGGAGGTCAGATTCAACAGCTCAGCCGTCCTTTTTGTCAGCCTTTTTCAGAGTTTTCTTCAAGTCCCTCAATTTCAGGCCAGATTTTACCTGAAATCACAATAAAAAAACACCCACAACCCATGCTTAAGTACCAGAAATGATTTGTCGAGAACATTTAATATAAACACAAAATTTCACTCAAAAAAGCGAATATCCCTAAAAGTAGCTGAAACTTACTAAAAACTACCTCAAAAACAAGGCCAATAAAGCGTATAAATTATCCGCTCTCACAACACCAAACTTAAATTGTTTTTTCACCCTCTGAATCAGATTTTTGCTCAGGTCCCTCAATTTCAGCCAGAAAATACCTGAAATCACAGAAAAACACACAAACTCATAGTAAAGTCTAGAAATGTGATTTTTAATTAAAAACTAATAAAAACATAATAAAAACTAACTAAAACATACTAAAAATATACTAAAAACAATGCCAAAAGCGTATAAATTATCCGCTCATCACTCTGGTAGATGCCTCCTCTGGATATAAATACCTCTCTTTCATGGATGCATACTCAGGATATAACCAAATCCCAATGTTCCCACCCGACCAAGAAAAAACCTCATTCTTAACCCCAAAGGGAAATTACTACTACATTGTTATGCCCTTCGGTCTTAAAAACACGGGAGCCACTTACCAAAGATTAATGAACAAGGTCTTTTCAGATCACATCGAAAAGATGATGGAGGTCTACGTAGACGATATGCTGGTGAAGACGCAAAATGAAGAGATGCTATTATACGATCTGACACAAGTATTCAACACCCTAAGACGACACGGCATGTGACTCAATCCCGCAAAATGTACCTTCGCAGTAGAAGCTGGTAAATTCTTGGGTTTTATGATCACGCAAAGAGGAATCGAGGCAAACCCAGACAAGTACAGGGTCGTACTCGACATGAAAAGTCCAACTTGTGTCAAAGAGGTACAACAACTCAACGGGAGGTTGGCAGCCTTGTCCAGATTCCTGGCCGGATCAGCAATAAGATCCCTCCCCTTCTACGCCACTCTAAGGAAGGGAAAGGAGTTTGAATGGACAGCAGAATGCAAGCAAGCCTTCCAAGACTTCAAAAGATTCTTGGGACGGCCACCTATACTAAGTCGGCCACGGGAAGGAGAACCACTCATATTGTACCTCGCGGTGGGAAATCAGGCAATAGCCTCAGCACTGGTCCGAGAAGACAATAGTGGGCAACAACCCATATACTTTATCAGCAAAGCATTACAAGGATTCGAGCTGAACTATCAGAAAATAGAAAAGTTCGCTTACGCTCTCATAATAACATCTCGACGACTTCGCCCATACTTCCAGTCTCACACCATTAAAGTTCGGACTAACCAGCCCATAAAAAGGATCTTACAGAAAACAGACTTGGCAGGTAGAATCTTGCAATGGGCAGTCAAGTTGTCCGAATTCGACCTTCAATACGAAGCTCGGATAGCCATCAAATCTCAATATCTGGCCGACTTCATTGCGGAATTCACGGACACATCGGAAATCCCCACAGAATGGAATCTATATGTGGATTGTTCCTCAAATAAAACGGGAAGTGGCGCGGGCATAATAATTGAAAGCGACCAGGGAACCCAAATCGAACTCTCCCTCAAATTTGGGTTCCCTACCTCGAACAATCAAGCGGAATATGAGGCACTACTAGCTGGTTTGAAGCTGGCTAGGGAGGTTGGAGCTCAAAAACTTATTGTCTTCAGCGACTCACAGGTAGTCACTTCACAAATAACAAGAAGCTACCAAGCCAAAGATCCCACTATGAAAAAGTACTTGGACAAAACCAGGGAACAGCTCAGACAACTCGCAGAGTATGAGATTCGTCACATACCCCGAGAACAGAATGTCCGGGCCGATGCACTCTCAAAATTAGCCAGCACCAAACCAGGAGGCAACAATAGAAGCCTTATCCAATAAATTCTACAGAATCCATCAATCTCAGAAGAAGAAAAAGTCCTAGCCATAACAGGTCGCGATCAGGGATGGATAACCCCCATAATTAATTACCTCATAACAGAAGCCCTCCCTACAGATGAGAAAGAGGCAAAGAGGTTAAAACGGGAAGTACAATACTATACCATCATAAATAATACTTTATACAAAAGAGGGATTTCAATACCATTGCTAAAATGCATGCCGACTTCCAATACAAAAGATGTCCTAGAAGAAGTACACAGTGGCATTTGTGGCAATCACCTGGAGCGCAGGCACTCGCAAAAAAAGTACTTCGGGCAGGATTTTATTGGCCAACTCTACAAAAAGAAGCCACAAAATTTGTAAGGACATGTTCATCATGCCAGAAACATGCCAACTTTAACACCGCCCCGCCAAAGGAACTTATCAGCGTAACCTCACCTTGGCCATTCGCAAAATGGGGACTCGATTTCCTCGGACCTTTCCCTCAAGGATCGGGACAAGTCAAATTTCTCATAGTAGGAATAGATTGCTTCACAAAATGGATCGAGGCAGAACCCCTAGCCAATGCCACAGCTCAAAGAAGTCAGAAATTTCTATATAGAAATATCGTCACAAGGTTCGGAGTTCCATACTCCATCACTACTGACAATGGTACCCAGTTCACAGACGCAGGCTTCAGAAAACTAGCGGCCGACTTAAATATAAACAATAATTCACCTCTGTTGAGCACCCCCAAGCCAATGGGCAAGCTGAAGCTGCTAACAAAAGTTATATTAGCAGGGTTAAAATGGAGATTACAGGATGCAAAGGTAGCCTGGGCTGAGGAGCTCCCGCAAGTCCTATGGGCATATCGAACGACTCCACATTCCACGACAAAAGAGTCACCTTTCCAACTAGCTTACGGAATGGAGGCAATGATCCCAGTGGAGGGCGAAGAAGGATCACTCAGAGTAATCCATTTTAACAAAAAAGCCAATTCCCAACTTCAAAGGGAAGAGCTCGACTTACTTCCGGAAGTCCGAGAAAGAGCTCGGATAAGGGAAGAGGCGTTGAAACGACGGATGGCCTCCAGATACAACCGAAAAGTAATACAGCGGGACTTTGCTGAAGACGACCTCATCCTAATCCGAAATGACATAGGAACAACTCGACCTGGAGAAGGAAAGCTGGCAGCAAACTGGAAAGGACCCTTCCGAGTCATAGAAGTACTGGGAAAGGGCTACTACAGGCTTTCTGAACTCGACGGGTGAGAGCTTCCTAGGTCATGGCATGCCTGCAACCTAAGAAGGTACTATAGCTAGGGATGATAAAAGATCTTGGACAAGGCGCACTCTTTTTCCTGAAAAAG
>QBTX01002686.1:0-16286 GCA_003063285.2 Arachis monticola | reverse complement strand
TGGTCTGATCCTCTTTATTGATGGTCTTAAACCTGAGGTCCGACGTGATGTCATCTCCCAGTCTCCTACTTCCTTGGTACGAGCTGCATCACTGGCTCGTTCATTTGACGAGCGCTACCTGTTACAGAGTTCGGTTGCACGATAAAAAGCAAGGGTGCCTTCCTCATCGATGCGGACCTCTCCGTCCAATTCATCWTCTCCTTCACTTAYGTCAACTAAATCTGCATTGCCGYCTCTCCTTCCGTYTCCTCCAACTAAGCCTCTGCCACCAGTGAAGAAATTGTCGGCAGCAGAAATGCAACTGCGACGGGAAAAGGGGTTGTGCTTTACTTGCGACGATAAATTCTCGTGGAAGCACAAATGTCCGAATCGCCAATACATGATTCTGCAGGTGGATGAACCGGATGGCGATGTTTCCTCCTCTGTTGTCGCCGAACCTGTTCCACCTTCCGTCGGATGATTCTCCAACTTTGCATCATTTGTCATTACAAGCTTATCATGGCACTTCTGGCAAATGTACTATCTACTTTTCTGGGTCGATTGCAGGCACCACCGTGTGCATTCTTCTCGATGGTGGCAGTTCTGACAACTTCATTCAGCCTCGAATTGCTCACTATCTGAAGTAGCCAATTGAACCGGTTCCCAACTTAAAAGCAATGGTTGGCAGTGGACAAAGGTTACCTATTGAAGGTCTCATTCATAACTTGGACATTTGCATACAGGGACATCATTTATTCCTCGGTGTCTTTGTTATGCCCTTAGCCGGTTCTGATGTTGTCATGGGCGCTTCGTGGCTCTCAACTCTTGGAGCCCATATAGCTTATTATAGTACAGCATCTTTGAAATTTGACCTTAATGTTTCGTTCAATTACAAGGGGGAAAAAGTCCTCTACCCCTACTGAGGCACAATTCCATAACATCCAACGGTTCCAGGACACAGGTGCGATTGCTGAAGCTTATACATTGACATATTTTGCACTTGACTTGGAATCCGACCCTCTGTCTTCTCTTCCAGAGTCTACACCCTCTGATTTACGTGCCATCCTAACTCGTTATCGGCAGGTCCTTGACACTCCTAAGGGCTTACCAATGCCCCGGCCACATTTCAATCGTTGATGAATTCGGTTTTCCGAGATTTGCTCCGAAAGTGCGTCTTGATATTTTTCGATGATATATTAGTGTTTAGCAAGTCTTGGCCACTGCATTTGGATCACTTGTCCCTCGTTTTGGATCGTCTACAGGCCCATTCTCTCTATGCCAAACCTTCTAAGTACTCCTTTGCTTTGGACAGACCAAGATAGAGTCTTTGGGCCATGTCGTGTCCGGTTCTGGTGTTGAAATGGACCAACAAAACAAAAGGTGGCAACTGTTTTGGCTTGGCCTACTCCAACTACTAGAACTCAACTTAGGGGATTTTTTGGCCTCACCGGTTATTACCGGCCTTTCATACTAGGCTATGCTCAACTTGCAGGCCCACTCACGAATTACAGAAGGACAAGTTTTCTTGGACTGATGCGGCCCAACATTCTTTTGACGCATTGAAGCTGGCTATGACTCGGGCGCCCGTTCTTGCTTTACCCGACTTTCAGAAACCGTTTGTTGTCGAGACTGATGCATCAGGGTGTGGCATCGGCGCAGTCCTCAGTCAAGACGGCCATCCAATCGCCTATTTTCGAAGAAGCTCTCGCCACGAATGCAATCGAAGTCAGCTTATGTTCGGGAACTCCACGCTATCTCTGAAGCCGTTGCCAAATTCAGACACTACTTGCTTGGACATTTTTTTATCATTCGTACAGATCACAAAAGTTTAAAGCACCTTTCCGAGCAAGTTATTCAAAGGCCAGAACAGGCTACCGAAGCTCATGGGATTTCACTATTCCATCGAATACAAAGCCGGTAAAACGAATCAAGCTGCCGATGCTTTATCACGGGTTTGTTACATGGCACTGACTGTCTCCCATTTTACCTTCGTGGATAACATTTATGCCGCCGTTCGCTCTTCTGTTCCGTTGCAGCTGTTCCGTGAACGCCTTTCTCAAGATCCTGGGGCCTCGGAGGGGTTTTCGATAAAACAGGGGTTGTTATTTTACCATGACCGGCTAGTTTTGTCTGAGGACAATCCAGAGTTACTTCAAACCGTTATTCGCGAATTTCACACCACTCCGGTTGGTGGTCATGCTGGCGTCTTACGCACCTTCCATCGCATAGCGGCTCAGTTCTATTGGAAAGGCATGCGTCAGGATATTCAACGGTTTATTCAGTCTTGTATGGTTTGTCAGCGCGCCAAGTCCTCTCAACTGCACCCTGCTGGGTTATTGTGCCCCCTACCTCTTCCTTCTCAGATATGGGAGGACGTTGCAATGGACTTTATTACGGGACATCCACCATCGCGCGGCTTCACGGTTATAATAGTTGTGGTTGACCATTTGTCAAAATACGGCCATTTTGCACCCCATCGAGCTAATTACACGAGTTCCCAAGTTGCTGAGACTTTTGTTTCCACTATAGTGAAACTCCATGGCGGGCTATTGTTTCTGATCGTGATAAAGCTTTCACAAGTGCTTTTTGGAAACATTTATGTAAGCTTCATGGTACGTACTACTTTGAATATGAGCTCGTCGTACCACCCGCAAACGGAGGCTTTAAATAAATGTTTGGAGCTGTACCTACGTTGCTTCGTTCATGAGACTCCGCGTTTATGGGTTTCCTACTTGCCTTGGGCTGAGTATTGTTACAACTCGTCCTTCCAGACTTCCATTGGTATGACTCCATTCAGAGCTGTGTATGGTCGTGACCCCCCTGTTCTTCTTAAGTTTCATCCGGACGATGGGGTCCCTTCAGAATTGGAGCAACTGTTAAGAGATCGAGATGCAATACTTTCTCTCCTTAAGCGTAATTTACAGAATGCTCAGACTCGTATGAAATGCTACGCGGATACCAAGCGAAGGGAACTTCATGCCTACCTTGCTTTAAAGCGATATAGAGATAGAGTGATTTATAGTGCTAGGAATGATGAAAATCTCTGTTCTGTTGTCTTTCAGTTCTGAGTTTGACCTTGGTTTAAATGTTATTCGTTCTTTTCATTTCCTGTAAGATTAAAAAAATGTAATTCTTTGTAATTAAACATAATCTCTATCTCTTCCTATCGAGAAGTTCTTTACTTGGAAAGTCAGCATTTGCCATACTTGACTGCGGGTTCACTCCCTTCCTTCTTAGTCTAGCCCAGACCTTTCTAATACATAAGATGTCATAAATACAGAATAAGACTAGGAATCTCGATTAGAAGACTTGCTCCCTACCGGCTACCTGTGACTGGCTGAGAGATTGATTTTCCTTGTACCGCTTTCGGAAATAGAATGGAATCTGGGATCAAAGGAGATTAGGGGATGAGTTCGCACCCACATTCTCTCATAGAGTAGCGACCATAGTGACTAATTGGCAAGGAAGACGCTTGGGGAAAACTCCCTTCATCTAAAAGGAAGGGGTGGCGGATGCTCTTGATTGAAACCCGAAATCCATGCTTTTCCGAACCAGAATCGAAGAGAAAACAAAGTGAACGAAAACTGGTGCGCGTAGAAACGAGAAGTAGACCGAAAGGCCCTCAACCCCCACAGCAGAATCTAAAGTCGTTGTTTACCTGCCGCAAGACCTAGAAAAGAGATAGAACAGGGCAGCTGCCCTAGGAATGGAAATTGAGTCACCGAGATCGGTACGGTACGTAGCATAGGACCTCGGAAAGAACTCGTCTTTGTTCTGATGACGCTAAGAAGACCTTGAAAAGCCATAAGACGGATAAGATTGCGACAGGTAATGACGAATCAATCAAGCCAGGACCTTGTCCCCTTCCAGTGCCCCGGAGGCATTCATTCTAAGAAGTACACTGGGAGTTTACCTGTTCTTTTCAAAGAGAGGGCAGATTGAATCCTTGTGAATCGAAGAGGAACGAAGTCCCTTGAAACGATGCGGGTTAGCCGGGAGGAGATCAAATAGAAAAGTGGACGATTCCAGGTCAGAGACCGAAGCAAGGTTGACATCCTTGATGGATACCCCTTTATCCCTTAGCGAGTCAAAAGAGAGGGGACGTGGTCAAGGGTAGTTCTAGAGCTAACAGGAGGTATGCCCGTCCTCATTGCCGAATGACGAGAAGAAACCACAGGCAGGAGACGGCGTAGATCACAGATTAGTTCTCTTGTTGTTAGGTTCCCTTGAGTGAAGATTGAAAAAGCCCAGGTTTCTTTGACTTCCATATTGGATTCATGAACGTAGGTAGGAGAACTTCCTAAATCAAGAGAGTAGCGTTGGATGACTGACAGAAGGAGATGGGCTTACTCGGTTTCAAACTGAACTTGTTGCGAGGGGTTCAAAATGGATTATACTCTTTCTCTCMATCTTTCGTCTATCCTATGTCTCTTTCCTCTGTTCTTTGTCCTTCTCCTACTAGGAGTAGCAGGAAAGTCGTCAATTGGATATATGATAGATAGTATGGGGACGGTGCTTCGGGTTAGCACTCTCTATTTTCTTTTCGTTGGTGAACAAGTCTCATTCGTTTGGCCGGCCCTAAATCAGCATTGAAATCATTTTTGAATGGGCATAGTTTGATTTTGACTTATGAGTAACAGGCTCTGTTTATCAACTACGGAGGATCAATTAGCATTACCTCACCTGAAATTGGCACATAAACACTCGAAACCAACAATRAGCGACTATGCTTAAACGGGTATGCTGCTTGGGTTGATTTCAGCTGTTGGGGAGGACAAGTACTTTTACTTGAGTACTTAATTTGATGCTTCATAGGCTACTTGGTCCGGGCCGGGAAGGCTATAGAGGACACGGATTCATGTGGAAGATTGCCTCGTAACTAATTCCACCCTCAATGAAATGAAGGAATTTATGGATCAAATCCRGAGGAGGCGACTGGAAGGAGCTCCCGTGTCAATCACTTCCATTCCTCTCATTAGACCATCTGTAGCACTCATAGCTACAGCCCGAACTCTATTATGCTGTACTTCACAAGTCACATTAATTAAGTTTACYGACAGTATCTTGACCCTTAACTACCAGAGCGTTGAAAATATTAGGG
The DNA here is from genome assembly GCA_003063285.2 of Arachis monticola. NCBI lineage: Eukaryota > Viridiplantae > Streptophyta > Magnoliopsida > Fabales > Fabaceae > Arachis > Arachis monticola. Next base: position 11,206 of record QBTX01002686.1, on the reverse strand, counting down.
GGGGAAGAGACTTTCGCGATGTTCAATAAAGGGTCTAAGAGCTCTTGCAATAGGTCTAGCAATCTATTTATTACAAAACAGATTGAATACCATGGCTTGGGGGTTTTTGCAGGTTAACAAGGAGAGCCACGGATGAATCATAGATTCTAGTTGGAGTGGAGATCCAAGGGCCTTCCTCTTAAAAGGAAGGATGACGAGGGAACACACTTAGTCACTATGTAGGCAAAATCAAGAGGATAAGTACTGGAAGATCAAAGAAAACATATCTCTACAAGAAGAAGTATCTCAAAGAGATATCAAGAAAGGTACAAGAGAACCTTCATATATTATTAAGATTTCCGGGCTCTGAGCACAAAAGCCTTCATTTGAGCGATTCTGCGTTCTTGATTTCGAGTTTTGGATAAATATGTTGGAATAGAATACTAGAGATATATTCTGTGGGAGATAAAATTATTTCAAATTGATAGAGAATCTCTCGAACAAGGACGTAGAGGCATTAAACGAGATTAGTATTATACAGCGACAATTACGATGAACTGTCACCGTGTAGTCCACCCATACGGGGACCTTAAAGCGCTAGAAGGTGCGCGGCTATATGTCCTCTGTTGACTCAACAGGTACTGTTATTGATATCAAGGTTGGAGTATGGATGGTACATCTCTCTAATTTTGTGTGTGCACAGAAGAAATAACATGCCTTTTAATTAGAGTAAATTATTAAGGAGCGCGCGTCTGAAGAAAGCTGCGAAGATAGTAGAAACGTCCATAGGAAAGGGTAGGCCCATACAAACGTCCAAGAAGATACCAAATTTGGTGCTGCGCGCACAACGGGCGCCTAGATTCAAGGCTTCATAAACCTTGACTGTCCCGTCATAGACCTCAGTAAGGAAAGAGTTGTATAGCTCACCAGTGAAGATTCCATTTACTCGACACCTACGCACGGATATTTACAGTGGAGTGCGACGCACACAGCCGGACGCCTCAGGGGAGGGCCGCATAAATAATAAGAGACAAACATTTTATTGCTCGGGTGGATGCCACCTGCACGAAAATTGCAGTGTTACCCAAGAAATTTCCATTCGGTTCGGCGTCACGGGAAAATAAGAACAATTTTTGGTGGCTTATTTCAGAACGCGTTTTCACGTCGCCCTTTTTCGAGGATCACAAAGGACCATGTTCTCGAATACTAATCGAATAATTAATATCTAAATTTATTACTTTCTTTCATAAAATGTGTTGTACCATTAACTATTATATTTGTTGTAACGAAACACTCAGCACTCATTATAGATTCATATTCAATAAAGGTTTCGATCTCGAGCTGTATATCATACTCGTCAACAACAGGTTAAAAACTTTTTTACGTACTCTTGGCTCAGCGGAATGTATTCTTTTTTCATGAGTGGTGCCCAGTATACGAGAGTTGGGGCTTTGCCTTTTACTGTGTGCCGTCCTCACTTGTAGGCGACTGGGGATAGGCATATGAGTTCGGTGCTGCTGCCTATGAGAGTTTTGGTAGTGGATAAATTGGGTCTGGAGCGGACATGAGAAGATACAGATACTCCGGTCCTTGATTTTACGGTCCCGACGGTTGCAATCAGTTTATTCGTATATCAGGAAGGCAGTAAGTGGGCTCGAAAATTCTCATTTACTTGAAAGCTACGAGAGGACCAGAAGTCGTAGTCACTCCGGCCGCCACGAACGAATGGCTTTTCATGCGAAGAGATTGGATTCAGGAGTCAGTAGTAAGGATAAATTAAGCGCTAGGAGAAGTGTCCCCTTTGTATGATATTTCTTTATGGATAGTCCTTTAAATTATACATTCATATATATCAACATCATATTTTAAATAAAATAGGCATCTACGATCTTCATCTATCGCCATTATTAATTAATAAACAGTGTCTGAAACTCCGTGTTATAGAGGACCAAAGAAATTAAAAAGAAGGGAGAGACTTTCGTTTACCCAATCCAATGATTGACAGGGCTGGGGCGGGCGTTAACTAAGTACTCAAGCTGCTGAGACAGCGATCAAGCGTAGTGTTGGTGGTGCAAGTTATAGCATTTCGTTATGAGTTCCACTAACCGTAAATGGGTAGATTCTCGGAATCTCGTGCTTACTTATTCCCCCTAGTTCACCTCGAGTTTGTTTGAGTGTATTTCTCATGGTCAAATAGAGGATCTCTTACGCTCCTGGAGAAATTTATTAGAAGTGATCATGAGAGAATATAGCTTATGGGCTTCGTTCTGACACTATATATCTCAAGTTGATATATCTAATGATTTTTTACACCCTACCATGATTACTTCCGCTAACTTCTCCTTCTAATTGATAGCCGGCCGTCTAGCTCTATCTAAGAATAAGGAAAAGTTTCAGAGAAAACTAGTGTTATGGTTATATGAGAAATTAGGATATTAACATAACAATGAAATGACTCTGCTACCTAGAATCTCGATCATGTAGACCGCTATAAATCACTAATAAAAGGTGATCATCTTCATTTAGTTCAAGCTAAAACCAGGCAACACACGTTACTCTATAACCGGCTACTAGCTCTATTCATTATTAAGGAAGCCGAGTCGAAACTTTCTCGGATTGGACTTCCTGGGTGTCGGGTTTATCGCAAAAGAAAGACGCCCGACTTTTCCTGATAGCTATTAAGGATGGGTGAAGTCCTTCTAATATTCTGAGGAGCTTCTAAATAAAGATGTGAAGTTTGGAATAAGGGGAATCCGGAACCTGTTAGAGACCTTTTAAATAAAGGCACTCTCGGCTTCTTGAGAGCGAAAGGCAACATGACTATAGTAGCTTATATAATAGATTCTTATTGGTAATGTCATAATTCAAGTGAAGGAATATTACTGCGTCCCGTAATGTATGGTAGAATGCAAGGACTAGATACGGAGTAAATAAGATAAGATTTATAATAGACATGATAGAGCTACTGCGCTTTATGTCTTTCTTAACGGAGTCTTCTTTCTTTTATTCGTATATGTTTCGTATCTTTAGGCTAAAGAACGTTCTACTGTAGTTAGGTATTTGTGTGGGTCGTTTTATGTAAATATAGACAAGATGTATGCAAGAAGGATACACAAAGGCAAAATCATAATTAAATTCTTCCTCTTCATCCCATAAGGTCGAGTGTTGAAGTTTATCTTCCAGGAAAGAATCAGGCAATAACGGTACGTAGAATGTATAGGAGATAGAGACAGTGTTGTGATGCTTTTTCCTTACTATCTAACAATAATGCAAGGAATCACTCTTGAAAGCGAGCATCTTCAAACGTTATTACATCTAACGATTCGTACTCCTATCAGCTTAAGTTCAATTACGACTGTGTGGAAGAAATCATACTTTTGTTAGCACTCCTGGTGCAGTTAAAATCTCAGAGCTAAGCGATAAAACCGACAACCCCCTCCGCGTGATTACTATAACACACTTATACACTCTTTTTGTCAACATCTATTACGACCGGTATCATACTTATCGTCCTCGTTTCAGGCTTATTCAGAGTAAAGAGGCTGGAAGACGTGCACATATAGAGGTATAATAAATAGTGTATAATGACAGACCCCTTTTCGAATTTTTAGGGGCTGTCGGTGATGGTAGCCTTAAGTGACAATCGTCTCCGTACCTTACCAGATCCGGGCTCTAGGTGTGATGATTTATAGATTGATTAAAGTATGAGAAAGATAGTGCAAATGCAGTCGTCAGGTTTTTTGGCGCGAATCACAAGAACCTAGGATAAATAGACCCAATTACATTTTAAGGCCATAAGTAGTTGAGTCTAGAGTAAGACACAAACATAAAATCATATAAAATGGAAGGTAGGGGGAAAGTCTCAAATTCCTAGTCATACTTTTCTGAAGGAATGGTTAAATAACCACTATTATTCTTTTCAAGCTAGATATCTTAGCTTTCTCGTTTGCTTTGCTCGGGAACTTAAGAGTCCTGGACGTTGCCCCACGCTTGTCTTCACTCGAGCTAAATGCAACGAAATTCGCTGTTATCCCCGATAGAACCTGGTCTCGAGGATTAGGCCCAATGCGCGGTAGCAGAACCTTAGAGAAAAGGTTAGAGCATACACTCGCCTTCCTATTTTCATAATGATGTGTAAACGCAGAAAGGCAGCGTCAAATTGTATGAAGGTGGAAACAACCCTTACGACAGACAAGCAACGGAGAGACACTAGAAAAGGAAAACAGAGGCATTGTGACATGGCAACTGAAATCCTTAATGGCAAGTACTGGATTTTTAGATCAGCAATATGCCTTGGGCTTTGAGTTCATGAACCTTGATCCTTCGCTTCTCCCTCGCTTAGTATTCCCAAATCCGGTGTGATAGTTACTTTGATCTCAAGTATCATGAATAACTCCTCTTGCACCTGGTAATTCTTTCTATTTCTCTATCGTGGATGAAGTCTAGTTTTTGTGGTTCATTAGTTGGTTCTTTTGGATGGGCTGTGATCCCTTATCATTTTTATTAGTAGTCATTCTTTTTCATACTTAATTGGGAATTGTGTCTTTTTTCACAGTTATTCCACATCTCTCTCAGAGTTGTTGAGATTTCTCCATATTTTTCCAATTTATGCTCGGTGCAACCTTCCACCTCTATCTCACTCCGTTGGCTATGCCTTTGGTCTAACAAGATCAAAAGTATGATGTGGTAAAGTTACTATCTGGTTCTGGGGACCAATTTTTTCTGAGCTCTATGTCTGGTCGAGGGTGAGAACTCGTGCTGTTCACAATCCCTATCATCCAATCTCTGCATCGTCTCCGGAAAGTATGGTGTCAGCGTTGTACTAGCTTATTGCAATCCCTGTACTGGAATGTATGATAGAGCGTAATTCCATCTGGTCTTATGGTGGTGGTTGGTATTGATATTTGGTGCTTGTGGCTGGAATCCAATGCTTTAGTAATTATGAATCATCACCACGGCTATAAAAGGAAGAGAAAAATATAGCATTGGAAAAGTCTTCTTAGTCGCGGTTATGAGAGTGTTAAGACTGTGTAAAGACGTAGGTTTTTATATCTACTTTCTCGTGTAAGACCAAGAGTTTGGCTTCTTGCAGCTAGCTGCTCTTTCAGAGGAAGGACGCATAGAGTCCTTGCGAAACATCATTTGAGGTGAGAAACAAACTTAAGAGTCCTCGAGGCCTACGTATTCTCACCTCTTCCAGAGGATACCTTACTGTAACTGCTAAATGAGCAAGTTCAGTGTAATCGTTAAAGAGAGCCCTTCAAGAGAAACTAAGCCTGATTGACGTACACAAGAGTCCCGTCTGAGAAAGGGTGTTTAGGAGGTTAATGAGGTGAGCCGAGGGTGCCTACCTCCCAGCGGATCTTCTCTCCAGGATAGTAATGGACACCATTTCTCTATTACGACAGTTAGTAAGAGGGCATTCTAAATGTCACCACTTCTGCAGGGAGGAGGATCAGAGGGACTCAGCTCTTCACCCCTACCTTATAGCTACGTTTATCGTTTTCATAAAAAAACGGAGGACGGTATTTAGTGACAGCCTGTTAGAGAGAGACCATTTGGGGTCTAAAATAATGTTCTTTTCCATAGTCGTAGGCCGCCTGCTTTCCCTTGATAGACGAGTTTGCATTCTGAAGGCAATTGAGCTGCGACGACAATATCCGAATTTAGTGTATGAGCTCTATTAAGACTAGTCTTAGAGGTAAGCTTCGCCCCACGCTAACTACATGCAATAGAAAGACATGCTCTGAAGTGGGACAAGGCGGCATCTAGCTTTCGCGTAATAACATAGAGTGAAATTGCGTGTTTATGCGCCTTAGATTGAATTCGAACTCCGCGCGCTTTGTTTCGGAGACGGCTCTTGTTCCAGGTGTTCTATTAGAAATAGCTTCAATATGGGGAATGATTGGGACTTCGGGAGCCTCTCTATACTTTCGGTTTTGTTTAAATCAATAATGCTCATAGTGGGGTCTTTCTGTGAGTCTTCCAAGATAGGGGGATGAAATTCCATGTAGGGGGTGTATATCAGAATATTACATAAGAAGATCCAGAAGAATAGGTCATCTAGGCTAACCGTGTCTAACTTGCATGTTCACTCCTGAGTACGGTTACTCTCTGGTGTGTATCATTAATCTTAGTAACTATTAACACACGTAGTGCCTAGGGTTTGTCTCCCAGTGCCTAATAATACGGAAAGATGTACGTCACTAGGCATTTTACACTCAGGTAATCAGTGTGGTCTGTTCACTCAGCGGCGCTCCTTCCAATTCCTACTCGCCCAATACAAACATCGCTCGCGCGCGGGTGTGGTTGGTTAAGATTCGCGTCTGCGTGCAGGGGATCATTTGCGCTGGAGAGTGACTTTCTTTCAAAGCCATGGGCATCTTACAAGAGATCAGGGTAGGTTCAACTTTGGGTGGCCTAGGATCCGAGCACCGTAGCCTAGGAGTTGGACATTTTTCACTTGGACTGGAGTGGATACATTTGATGTCCGTGTTTCGACTTGATGTAGTTTGGAAGCCGGCCAACCTTTTTACTGCTCTACGCAGGAGGCTTCACCTCTCTTCATAGAAGGGAGTTCCTCTATCCTGGAGCACTGGTACGTCTAGGGATGAGATAGTCAAAGGCCTACTCCTTGCGTTCGTACAGGACCATGGCTTCCAGATATACCTTACGTTTCAACAAAATTAGAGGCCCTTCCGCAGAGGAAAGTATGGCCAACAATAGGACGGGACGGGCACGGTGTAGTTTTCACTCAACCCAAAGAGAGAGATATTTCGTAGTCTTAAGATCTTCTTTTGGGCAACGTCGAACGATAGGGGCCTAAGTTCCTTTTAGAGGGCTTGCATCTTTCTTCATCGATACATATACGTTTAGGAGTCTCCTTGTCGAGGATACAAATTTTCGGAGGGAGTAGCCCGTAAAAGAATGTGGCAGGCTCTTCCACCTATGACAAAGAGAAAGTGACATTTCTTTCCAATTGTCACACGATATATGGTCACAGTTGAGAGAGACAAGACGGGCGCATGTTCAGCTCCAAATGCAGAACTTTTCACAGATAGACTTAAGCACTTACTATGACCTCGTCCAATCAGTCCAAGCATAGACAGAGTTACCATCTATTGGCTAGTGGTCCTATGCCTTTTAATGATACGAAATGTTTCGGCAAATGGATGATATGCAATGGTGTCTCGCAAAGATGAAGTGGCCTCTGTCTGCGGCAAATCCGAATTCTTCCTTTCTAATAAAGGCAGTTCTTCTCGAATTTGCATCCCATTTTTGACAGTGATTGCTTTAGTGCTGTATGTTTGGCGATCGGTGCCGTGATCACCATGTGGGTTCTGTTATTTCTAATAAGGAGTTGCATATATTTCGCCGAGATGCAAATTAGACAAATTGGAGACAGCACACTGGTGTCTGTATATTTTAAAGTAGCCTCTCTATGCCAAGTTCTATCGCGTCCTTTCTATTCTCCCATTCTCTATATTTATTTTTTGATTATATTAAGTTGAAGTTGTATTGTCCTACCAGGTTCCTCAAGGTCAGCAAATAATGCGAAGTTGCACAGCGTCTTGTTGCTGGAGCGATGATTCGAGAGTCCTTCACTATCGTCTTACTCTTATTTAGAAGTGATACTTTCTGTCAATTAGAAGCCCGTTGTTTTCTCATTTCTGTGTTAAGAGACAGAAGAAGGAAAAATCAAATAGAGTAGGTGACGAGGCGAATATGGCTGTCAATGACAGCTGATTAGGCCTCACTTTTGTCTCTATGCTGGTAAAAGGTCTTCCATTCCGTATTCCCGAATTGTTCTACCTGCTTAGAAAGAGATATGGCTTCACTTATCACTTGGGCCTTCTCGAGTGTGTCTCGAAGTAACGATACTCACCAAACTCTCTTGGCTAAAGGGCCTTCAATCCTGTGAATAGTAATCTGCACACTATTTATCTTATTTTCCATCCTCAGAATTAATTGTAACAAACTTAGTGAGCTATTGCCCGTGATCCGTAGGCTCAAGTGTTGACAGCGATGCGCGCTAGAACTCTTCGCCCCGTTGGTTATCAATAAAGAAAAAAAAGAAGCCAAAGAGGAGGGAGATTGCTCGAGTGGCCCAGATACTTCGATTCTTATCCTAAGGGCGTCACTGACATTTGTGAATTCTACGAGTAAAGCTAAATAAATGCCAAGAACAGGAGAGCTAGAAGGTGGGGTATTTCGTCGCATTTCTGCCCTCCGAAACTTCTTTGCTTTTGTAGCTACGGCTCTTATCCTTCCTTTATGGGTCGAATTCTTAGTTTTAGACTTCTTTCTTTAGACTGCTTGTCGGATCTAGAGACAGAGCTCCACATCTCTCCGATTCACCTATTAGGCCGTAAAGTTCAACAACAATTGGGGTTTGCTTGTGTTGTTCTTTGTAGTTTCAGTGAAGTGTCATTATTATAGGGGGTCTCCTTAACACTTTCGAGATTTGAGCGGGGTATAAAGCTAATTTATCGTGTATTAGGAGGATAGTGATGTTTTATAAGTTAGTATTTATGAGTATTTACTAGTGAATCGTTTCTTATTATAGATGTGTTTGTGCCGCACTTCAGTACCCAATTTATCGTGATAAAATGAGTCACTATGTGCCTTCACCCCATGATCTTAGTGCTCCGATTGAGCCTTCTGTATCTGTAACTGTAAGGTTGTCATTATGTTTTATTTACATCAGTAAATATTATCTATACTGGGTTCCCTTTCAGGAGGAACGAACGAGTTGATACTTACACTCTAACAAATGCACCTATGAAAAATATCCTCATGACTCGAGACTAGATACTCACAATTAAATTCGCCGTTTACCTATAAGAGCCCAGGTAAAGATAAAGGGACAATACAATATTATATGATGCTTCTTAGGAAAGGACACACTTCCTTATTCCTGCAAGAAGAATATGGGTAGAAGCCAACCTGGATAGGTGCGGCAAAAGCATATAGTAAAAGAAGAAAAGATGAGACCTTCTGTTATTACTAATATAAGTATTAAGCGGACACTATCTGGAGATGAATAACACCGCTATGGCTCACAGGAAAGAGGAAAGGTCTCACTCAGGACACCAATATAGCAGACACCAAACACCAAAAACTACTGAGAGAAACATGACAACCGGGGCCCCCTAGATCGACAGGGCTAAGGATGGGAGACATCCACTGGCGTTGACCTGTAAATCGAAAATAGTAAAAATCAATATTATAATAAAAAAAAAAAAAAAAAAAAAAAAAAATAGAAAATGAGAATGGAATCCGAGACCTCTCCGCATTATACAAAACTTTGTGCTTTTCATTGGTACGTGCATATTCTTGCTTCAAGGTTTCGAATTGCGCGGGAATCTTAAAACAACTCATAATGTAGGGCCTGTACTGTTTTAACCACAAAGCGTTTGAATCAGCAAACCTTACCTATTGAACTTCCCTGCCTCTTTGAACTATGAGGGCGGTCTACGCTCCCTCTCTTAATCACACCACATGTAAAAGCTTTCCTTTACCCGATTTTTGAAAATCAATTACTAAAATACCCTGCTTATTTTGATCTCCCTATAAACTAAAAGTGGGAAGCCCCGTCTGGACTACCTCTGATTCGTCCTTGCACTACCCACTTGCCCACTTCCATCACCACCCACTTTCAACGTTATTCGCTTTGCAATGTTCGATTATGGCAATCGGCCGTATGTTAAGTTCACGCGGAGGAACCACTAGATTGTGTCGTCGGCAGGGTAAAGACAAACTAATATCTGGGTTAGTTGGTTGCATACTTCGGGTAAGCAAGGCGACAGGGGGGAGCGCAGCGATCAAAGCTTTGGTTTAGGGCCCACTTGGTTTAAACGAAAAAGAGATCTTTCTAGCGATTCAGCTTTTCTAGAATCCCTAGCCACATTACGCATTATGTGTCGAGGCGTACGAGACCCACACAGCGTTCACTTCTCGTCATTTGGCATTGTGGGGATGGGTTTCAAGTATGTCCTAGTTACTGGCCAATTTTTCATTAGGGGCTAATTAGCCCTTCGCCCATACAGGGCCTTGATTGAGAGCACCTGATCCCTGCTCGAAGAGACCCTAAGAGAGGAAGTTGAATATGAGAACGGTCTGCAAGTAGTTAGCTTTACAATTACCTGGTGTGATAGTCCTGTAAGCATCTGTCGAATGAATTATTATTCAGCTAAAGCTTTCTCCTTCGGAAGATTCAAAAGAAAAGTATAGAGAAAGATATATATGGTGCCACTCGCTTAAAGCACTCCCGATGCGGGAGAGTTGGACCGAATCATTTTGGTTCTCTACGGTCTCTTAGCTCCCTGCTTCCGCTTACCCCCTGAGAATTATTCGTAGTGCGGGTACTACTCCTACCATATAATAGTTACCCCCTTAGTGTATAGTCTTACGGAAATTAGAGGGTAGACTAAGGGTGGGAAGTCTTTAGCGCGGGTAGAAACCACTGTTAGCTTGTACACTCTTGTCCTTGCGTGTCGTCGTTTCAAAACGATGCCCCCCCAGCCGGCGGTCCTTCTCGTCATGTTCCCTCTCTTTATCTACTCACGAACGAAGCTGTCTAACTGTTTTTCTCTGTCGGGTAGGCCCCAAGGATCGGTGCCGGCCAACCCTATCTCGCGGCACCCCTGTAAGCCTCCCAGCTCTACTCTGCAGCTTATTTGAGCTCTGAGCTCGGCAAGCAGTCTTGCTTTGGCTCCCCTGACCGACCTCAGGCCTCCTGATCAAGTGCACATTCCCATACTGTAGGATGGGCCTTTAGTTTTAGTGTGTGACTCGACAATTGGCTTGTCGACCCGGACCGTCTACGTACATGTGGGACTGACGCGAACAGTAGCCACCTGTTTGTATCATCCTCAGCATGCATATCGTGATTCTCTTCCCACTTGTTCGCCTATCAGTATGCTCACTCTTGGGTTTTGGTAATAGTTCATTCTCTTTGCATTTTGGTGCCAACAGCGGAAGGTGGGGTTGGCTTGGACGGTTTTTAGCCACGACAGCGGAGATGGTCTCCGCGGTCTAAAGTGCCCCGAAGAATCCTTCAGCCAGGAGATATAATGATTATGAGTTGTTGTATGTTATTTATTCTGGAATTTTGGTTGTTGGAAAGAATAATTTCGTAGAATCGTTGCTTTCTCTTTATTAGTTTGTTTTTATTAATTTTTATGAAAACTGGAATATTTCTGTTAATGATTTAATTTCAATGATT
>QBTX01002685.1:0-16291 GCA_003063285.2 Arachis monticola | reverse complement strand
AACTTTCAACTATGTATTTTCAAGTGGGAGTTTCTGCACAATGATAAGGGTGGTGTCGAGCTCTGCATGTCCTCGAGGTGGTTTAATATCAAGATGATATTAATTACTTTATAATTAATTTCTCTTCTATCTTATTCAAGAATACGTTAACTTAATCCTTGATGAATTGTGATGGATCCATGACACTCAATCATATTTCACATAGATGGCGCGTAGACTAACAAATCACTTCCGTTTTTAACATTAGGCGGCGCGCATATCTCTTGATTCTCCAGACAAACTTAGGTGGTATCTAGTAGTGATAGATGGCGGAAATGTCATATGAGGATCGAAAAGTCTAACCGTTGTCCTGGGTGGTATTCCGAGTGCAGTGATTCCTGGGATTGGAATGACTGTGACGCCAGCTTCAACACTCTGAAGGCTGCGGGCGTGAGACGACAAGCGCAAAGCGAATCATGGGGATTCCTACTATGTCAGACCTGATATTGGGAACCCGCCGAGCGGCGACAGATGATTAGCTTGGTGTGACAGGAGCATGACGAAGTTTATCAATTGAGAGCGGATGGGATGTAGCATTCGACGAAAGCGGTGATGCCTCTACACACAGGCTGTTGCCATGGAAAGGAAGAGCGTGAAGGATTGGATGAATGTAATCAGAAAATAGAGATACGATGAGGCAGTAACAGTTCTTTCACACACGTAATCCTGAAAATTCCCACTAATTGCTTATACATAGAGAGTATTTCTATCCTTTTTTTTCTATTCTATATTATTTAATTTTCGAAACCAACCTTTAATCTGCCAATGAGTTGAAAGGATGACCATCAGGCTTGCCCTTCAAGCCGACAATCAATGTGGGATCGACCCTTACTTCCGTAAGGTATGTACTACTTGGATGACCAGTACACTTGCTGGTAAAAAGTTGAATGGAGTTGTGATCACACATACCAAGAAGCACGAATACTATTCATAAAACCAACAAGAAATAACTCTATTGGAGTGATCAAACTTGCGTGCCACCCCAATACAACAGCAATCTCAATCCCTTGTGGGATTCGATCTCACTCTATTGTTGAGAGACAGTATTCGGGTGAATCAATAGCCTTGGGGTGATTGTTCCTCTACCTTGCATTTTGAAGTAGACTCAGCAGATTGGTGATCAGCTTGCATCGCTGTTCTGTGCTGTCATTCGTGACTTCTTGTAGAGAGCCCATCTATGTAGCAGCATTCCAATGTAGTCTTGTCCTTAGGTTTCATGCCTTGTGTGAAGTAGCTAATCAACACCAACTGGTTAATTTTGTGGTGGGGACATAAGTCTAGGAGGTTATTGAAGTGCTTCGAATACTTGTGAAGAGTCTCTAATTCGGCTTGGATAATATCGGAAATTTCTTTCCTCAGTCTAGGTTATAACCTCTGCTGGGAAAGGAAGTTCTGCAGGAATTCCCCTTCTGAGGACAAATCCCAGTTTTGTTAAAACACTGCTTCATAAAGATGTGTTATTATCTAGATATTCAAGAATTAAAATAAAAAAAAAAAAAAAAAAAAAAAAAAAAAAACAAATAAAAAAAAGTTAGTGACCTCCCCTCTCCCCTGGCCATGAATCGCCGTAACAGTGTGCGGCTATGCTGAAATAATACATACTTCAGAGCAACAAGTAGGGTTGATGTGCACATCTTCAACGTTCAAAAATAATAACAGACAAAAGATTTGGATGAGTGCTTGATAGACGGTTGCAGGTGTAAAAAGTCTAGACTCCTTATTATATAGGAGGTACTCAATTCAATAGAGGATAAACAAAAATATATAGAATATAACAGAAAGTAGAAAAAAGAAGATATAAGTTCTTTCTCAAAGGCGCTCCGATCTCGCCTCAGATTAAGACTATCAGGTGAATTAGCTAGTCAACACACTTCACCACCCTCAAAGGCTAACCAACGCCGAGCTCCTAATATGTGAAAGCTTTTTCGCATTTTCAGGGTCAAAAGCGGCTAAGCTGGAATAGGTAAGTGAAGTGTGTCCATTCACGTGAAAAAAACTACAGCTCATGGAATAAAATAAATAAAATTGCACTATGAAATTAAAAAAATATTTACAATAGCCAATAACATAGAACCATTGGTTCTCCGGCAATGGCGCAAAGATTGACGGCAGAAATTGGCCGATTAAGAATTTATACTGAAAATAGCAAGTACAGTTCTTAACCGATGAAAATTTTTGCTTATCAATTTAAAACGATCGTTGCCAGAATTTCACAGAAATAATAGTAGGAGTAGAATTCCAGGTCATCTCCCAACGACTAGACTAAGAGAGTGCTATTTATTGGTCAGAATTTTCTTGAGAATTTTTTTTTTTTTTTTTTTTTAAAAATAAATGTTATAAACTCAAGTAGTGGAAATTAAGGAGAGATTGTTATGGTATAGAAATAAAAAGCTTGATAGGAGACGATTGATGCAGAAGTTCGTATCCTTGTTGGATTCCAACAAGGATAATGTAAGTAGGATGTGTTGTTTTTTACTTAGTACTATTTACCTGATAAACGGGAAAGTCAAATAATTGAGCCAACTCTGATTCACAATCCTATCCTTCTCCCTTGGGAAGGATTGGCATTAGTGACTAGAGAGCAAGCCAACAACTTCCTATTTCAAAATTAACTTCTGGAGTATGTCCAACCAAGGGTTCCTATTAATCATGCCAATGACAAGTTGAGACGACTACTCCCATTGACATAGATGCCGATTTTGGCATGCATGTAAAGGGAGTAGAAAAGAGCCTGGTAATTAAAATTGAATTGAGGATATTAAGCATAATAAAGAAATTAAATAAAGATAAAGATATTCTTCTGGCATTAAATAAATTCTCAATTGAAGGATATCATATGCAACTCCTGAAACAGGATAATTGGGAATTAGAAGTGCTAGGGAATAGAAGGAGTAGAACGTATAATAGATAGGAAATTAAACGGAGGTAGTAATTCTTCTCAATATCCAGATCAAAAGCATAAAACTAGAAATTAAGAATCTATGAATAACAATGAAGAGACCTAGAGGAAGTGTTATATCTCTCAAGATCAAAGCTAAACACTAATAACTAAAGTGAATGTGAATGTGTGCTGAGTCTCCCTGTGTCCATTAGTGGGAGGTTATAGCTAGTCCTCTTCCTTGGATTGTTTGGTCATGGGTGCCAAAAACTCGGGTCAAACTCAGCCATATTGTCCCAGTGGAATTCCCTGTGAGCAGCGTATTACACCACGTCACGCGTTATGCGTCAATTAGCGTGACGTTCGAATGAAGTGATATTTATTGCTTTTTGGCATTGTTTTAGCTGTTTTGGTAGGAATCTAGCAATTTTATGCGGTGTTTTTATATTAGTTATTCTTATTCGTATTGCCAAATTATCATATTTTTGGGACCTTTACTAGTGAGTTGTTGTGTTTTTTGTGATTTCAGGTATTGTCGGGCTGAAATTGAGGGACCATGAGCAAGAAAGTCTGATTCAGAGGCTAATAAAGGACTGCAAGATAAGCTGTTGGATTCTGAGCTCGCTGAATTCTAATGGTTGGATAATTTCTGGAGCTACAGAAGCTCCAATGGTGGCAACTTGCTTGAATTGCGTTGCGTGAAAGTAGAACATCTGCAGATCTTTCCAGAAGATGATAGTATAATATAGTGCATATCTTTGACTCAGTTTTGATGAATAGATAACTGGTTCATAATGCCCCTTCTCTGCTGGTGATTGCTGGAAGGTCAAACGCTGGACTGGCATAAAAATTGGAATTAAAGTTTGCCAACGGCACCCAAGTAGTGTTTCTACCAGAGAAGTCTTCTACGCGTGAAAGAAGTTCAAATGCCGCCCAAGACGACACCAAAGGTGGGCCGGACAGTGGTTGTCTCGACATCATGTTACCTATTTGATATGACCCTAGTAAGCTGTTGTTCTTATAAAAGAGACTTTATTACTGTTATTGTATTGTCATGCCTTTTGAATCATAGCTGTTTGATTCTTGATCGACATTGTTTTGGGAGCTGGCCATCTCGGCCCCATGCCTGGCACTTATCACTTATGTATTTTTCAACGGTGAGTTTCTACACACCAGTAGATTAAGGTGTGGGAGCTCTGCTGTTCTCCCGAAGTAATTAATAAGCAAGTATACGTGTTGTTGTACTTTTATTAAGTTAACGTGTATTCTTGTTCTAAGCGAGAGTACTCACTCGGCCACGTCAACTCTGATGATGTGATATCCGTGAACACTCGATCATTCTTTCTCCAGCTTGAAAGGCGTGCCTGATATAACAATTTCGTTCTAGCTATGAAGATTGGAGCGCTGTTCACGCGTCATCCATCTTGGATTCCAGTTCCATGCGACGCATGGTTGCCCCCTCGCCTGGAACAACCGAGGCCTTCATTCGGTGAGATCAGGAGATCTTCCGTTTGGATATAGTAGAAGTTATTGGCCGGCGGATTCCTAAAGATCAACGTAAGTGTATAGACTTGCTCTGATGGTCATTCTGAAGTGCGGTCTGAGATGGATGACCTGTGACGAGCTTCCAGACTGGCGACGAAGTAGGGCGTAGTGACAGATGTACACAGGATACGTAAATACTAGTTCCCTACATGGATCGAGAAGTAACCAGCTGATAGCATGCGGAAAACCGTATACGGAGAGACCTTGTCGTTTCAAACGTGAGAAGGACGGGAGGTACGCTTGATGCGACCGACAGACACGTGGAACTAATATACAGCTTGACATGGAAGGGGATATTCAAGGCTTTGATGAAGGCCTAGGAAAGCAGAGCATTAAAGAGGGATGAGCATCTCTATACGACTTAAACTTGAAAATGTCCACATGCGTTTTGCTAAGTATGTCTCTACTCTTTATCTTATCGTTATTATTTCTGCTTTTAATTTATTGAAAAACTGCCATAGACAATTTTGAATCACATGATGAGAATTTACATAGGTGACCATGTCAGAGCTGCTTCATACCAACATGCTCCGTGGGATCGAGTCACTCATCACGTAAGGTTTATTACTCTGACGACCCAGTACACTTGCGGTCTCGTTGTGACGGAAGTTTGTGAAAGAGTTGAGAAATTATTTGTGCTTACCAGTTTGTATAGTGCCCCATTAGTGTATCACACTTTCGTTGGACCCAAGTTAATTACTGGCGGCCGTTGGCCAACGGGATTGTCCTGAGTTATGGACAGATGACGGTTTCCATTGTTGTTACATATTGGTGTAATTTTTCTTCTGTTTTATTTTCAAAAAAGTTTTTTTTTTCAAACAAAATTTTCAAAAAATTTTTTTTTTTTTCGTTTTTCCAAAAATATTTTCGAAAAAAACACAAAAAATTTTTTTTTGATAAAATATAAAAACAGGAAAAATTATTCGATGATTCCTTGTTTGAATTAGGGAATTTAAGGTTTGGTGGTCAAATTGTATGAATTTGCTACCATATGCTATTTGCATTCATAATGGCCCAAACATGAGGAAGTTCTAAGTTTGGTATCCTCCATGTTTTCTTTCATTAAGAAACTGAGTTCTTGATGTCCATCTTGATCTTTTTAAGATTTTTGTTTGGTGTTCACCACTTGCACGTTCATAATGGTTTTGCATATATATTGGTTTTGAAATACAGATGATGATGTATTCTAACGAATTTTGTTGTTTTTTCACAAATTGAAGAAATAGTAATACTATTCCCTTTAGAATAAGAGATTAGCAAATGTAAGATGCTAAGAATAAATGAAGAGGGAATCTACAGAGAAAAGCTGAGGCGTTATTCCAAGCCAGCTGAAGAATGAAAACGTGGCGTTTAATACGCCAGCCAGAGGTTGGCTGCGGCATCATTAAGACGCACGAACAATCCGATGCAGCATGTGGTGCGTGGTAAGCGCCGAATGAAATGCGCAGCTTACTGGGCGTTATAGCAGGGGCATGACAACAGGGAGGCTTTGTTTTCCAAATCAAATCTTATCAATCTGTACATAATTTTTTCAACGAAAATCAATCTTTTTCAAATCAATATTTTAATCTCATTCTTTTTCAAAATCATCAAAGAAAAACTCAAAAAAAAAAAAAAATTAAAAGAAAAATCGAAATCTGTTTTAATTTCATTTTTCAAATCTTTTCAAGAATAGAACTTCAAATAATATTCTTAATTCAGACTATCTTTTTCAAAGTATATTTTTCTCAAAATTTTTTTATTTCAAAATCTTTCTAACTTCTTATCTTTTCAAAATGATTTATTATACAATCGTTTTCCCCAATACTAATCTGGATCTTTATTGATTTGTTTATATTAAAAAAAATTTCTTATCTTTTTTCAAAACACCAAGCCATTACTTTTCAAAATTATTTTTAAATTTTCATGGTAGTTAAAAAATTAAATTTTTTTGAAAATTTCACCATTCTCTCTCTCATCTTTTTCTAATTAAACACTAACATTCTCTCCTCCATTGTCAATTCAAACTCCATCTCTCTTTTGTGTATCAAGAATAATTTAATTACTCCTTCTTCTATTCTCTATTCCTCTGACACCTCAAGGAACTCTCTATACTGGTGACATAGAGGATTCCATATTTTCCTTTGTTTTCCTTCTCATTATCATATGAGCAGGACAAAGAATAAGGAATACTTGTTGAAGCTTGATCCTGAACGAAGGGACTCTTGAAGAGGGAGATAGCCTAACGAGAAGCTAAGCACAAACTTGAGAGGACTCACTAATTGTAATGCTCGAATTTTAAACGGAACAGCAAAAAGAAAAAATATGGAAAAAACAACAATGCAAGGAAAATGCTTGGTGATTTTAACTACACCAAACTTCCAAGTTTTATTTCTATGGGAGAAGCATCTCAATCCCTGCCTATAGCAAACAATTTTTAGCTAAAGCCTAATTAGTTTCTTCTATCTGCTACACCTGAGCTGCAAGTTTCATGGACTCTTCATCAGAAGATCCTTATCAGTTCTTAACTTGAGTTCTTGTAGATTGTGATACTGTAAGACCAATGGAGTTGATCCTGAGGTTTACAAGCTTATGCTTTTTCCTTTTGCTATAAGGGACAAAGCTAGAACATGGTGGACTCACAAACTAGAGATAGCCTAGACTCTTGGGAAAGCTGGTCGAGCTTTCTTAGCAATGTTCTTTCCTCCTCAAAAAGCTGAGCAAGCTTAGAGGGATGTTCAGCACTTCAGACAAAAAGATGGTGAGTCCTCTAGAATGAAAGCTTGGAAAATATAAGCAACTAAACAAAAGAGTGTCCTTCTTACACTGCTTTCAGAATGGACCACATTAGATTAATTCTTGATGGTCTGTCTGAATTTTCTAATATGCTACTGGACACTCTGCAGGTGGAGCCATTCACCTAAAGAAAAATGCTGCAGAAGCTGAGGAACTTATTGAAATGGTTGCAAATAGCCAGCTTGATTAGTATACCCTGAGAGGAATCCTGTGAGTAATGGGACAACTCAAAGAGGAGGAGTTCTTAAAATTGTGCTACTGAACGCCATACGGACTCATGAATAAAATTTGACCCAAACAGATATATGAGTCTCAGAGTCTGAATGGATTGCAAAATGTCATCCAACAGTACTGAAGAAGACCTTCTGAAGAAGAAGCTTATGATCCTGAGAACCTTCAATAGGCAGAGGATTAATGGGTGAAACATTTGGCAACACCATATAAATCCTTACATGGAAAATTCCAAATTTTCAATGGAGCGGATCAACAGAAGCAAGTCTTCAATAATAACAATGGTGGAAGAAATAGGTTTGAGCATAGCAACATTTCCATAATCATCAGTGCAACAGACAGAGCATTTTGAGCAGAATCCTTCTAGCTTAGCAAAACATAGTCTCTGGATCTATTTAAGGCCACTCTTAAGTTTCGATGATAATAAATCTCCATTAGAAATTTGGAGGCACAAGTGGGCCGCTGGTAAAAGGGTTACTCCGAAAATTCCTGCCTCTAGCATCTCCAACGCAATACAAGAGAAATTCCAAAGAGAGTGCAAAGGCCATTGAATATATCAATATGCGAGAAACCTTAGAGGAGGAGGAGGACGTGAATCCCAATGAGGAAGACCTTCAGGGGACGTCCAATGGTCAGTACACAAATCCCTAATAAGAAGGAACTCAAAGGCATCTGAGCCTCATATAGAGACCCATCAAGATTTTCACTTGGACTTTCTTTTACCATTCATGAGCTCTGATGACTATTCATCTTGAAGAGGATGAAGACATGTCAAAGGGAAAGTTGCCCAATATTTAGGAGCATCATGAAGCTGAATGCCAAGCTATTTGGTGATGGAGACTTGGAGGAAGGAGCCTCCCTTGCTCACAATGAACTGAATACATTGGTTCAGCAAAATATTACCTCAAAAGAACAGGATCCTGGTAAATTCTTAATACCATGTACCCTAGGCACCATGACTTTGAAAAAAGCTCTGTGTGACTGGGTCAGGGATAAACATGATGCACTCTCTGTAATGGGAGGACTGGGGAATCTATGAGGTAAAGGCTGCATTCTCATATGGAGTGGCAGATAAATCTATAAAAAGGCTTATGGACTAGTAGAGGACGTCGCTAGTGAAGGTTGAAGGCTTTACATTCCTGCTGATTTATAATCCTAGACACTATGAGGGATGAGAATGAATCCGTCATCCTTGGAAGACCTTCCTAGTCACAGAAAGAGCTGTAATTGATGTTGAAAGAGGGAAATTAATCTTTCATGCGAATAGAGAATGCCTTGTAGTAAAGACTCCAAGGTTTTCCATCTGTAACCATGGAGAGAAGCATGAAGGAGCTTCTCCCTATAAGAGTCAAACAGAGCCCCACACATTCAAACTCGTAGTTTTAGTGTTGGGAGGCCACAGCCCAAACTCTAAGTTTGGTGTTGAGAGATCTCAACCATACTCTAATATCTGTAAGACTCCATGGAGCTATTGCGAATTAAAGAAGGCTTACTTGTGAGGCAACGCCAATTCTATTAATCTTTATCATAAATAAAAAAAATTTTGTATTTCTTCTTTTTTTTTTTTTTATTGGTTGCTGATCATGTGACACCAAATACAATTACAAAAATCAAGACAAAAACACCATTGAAAATAGCACACCCCTGGAGGAAGGCACTTACTGGAGTTTAAACGTCAGTAAGGTGCCGCAAAAGTGGGACATTAAAGCCCCTCCTAGCGACCGTATTCATGGGCGTTTAACGCATGACCACAGGGCACAACAAACTGGCGTTTGAGCGCGCAAAGGAAGGAAAGCTGGTGTTTAACACGCAAGAAACGGGCAGCAACTGGCGTGTTAAACCGCAAATTGACAAACTAAGGCGTTGTAGAATGCCCAATTGGAGCAGGGAATGAGAATTCCTTGGCCTTCAGGATGCTGTGGAACCCCACATAGATCCCCACCAACCTAACTCAACTCTCTCTCTCTTCACCCTTTCTACAACACTCTTCCATAAATACCTTCACCAATCACCTCCATATTCTTCCCAATACCCTACAACCACCACTACTCCTTGACTCTTCCCAAAAACACCCCACACCACTCTCAAAATTCAATAACCATCCCTCCTACCCAACCTTGGCGACCGACCTATACACCTCCATCTCTCCATTTTCTTCTTCTTCTATATCTATTTTTTTCTTCTTTTTAGCTCAGACGGACGAGCAAAAATTTATAGTTTTGCTGTGGTAAAAGCATTGCTTTTTGTTTTTCTATAAACCATTTATGGCACTAAAGCCAGAGAACCTCTAGAAAGAGGGAATGGGAAGACAAAGAGCTTCCACCTCGAGTTCAGGGAGAAGTGGAGAGATTCTCCTGAAGGGTCATAGCCAGTAGTAGAGCATTTGACTGCCAAACTAGAGAGCCATTCAGCACTCAACAAAAGCATGAGGAGAGTTCTCATCAGAGACACTCCTTGAGATGCCCTAAGGATACATTTTCCTCACACAACTGTTGGGAGCACTAAGATGGAGAAACAAAGGCAAGGAAGAGACATGAGGAGCTCAAGCACTCCATAGGATTTTCAAGAGGAAGACACCCCCCTCACTAAGGTGGACTCGATTCTTAATCTCTCTCTCTCTATTTATTTTTCTGTTTTATGCTGTTTGTTTTATCTATTGTGTTGTGTCTTCACTAAGTGATATTAGTCTCTAGTGTCTATGCCATAGAGCTATATGAATCCTTCACATCTCTCAAATAAAACTGTGCTTAAATACAAAAAAGACAGAGAAGTACTTGGATTTCAACATTTTATCTTGGTTTTAATTATTTTGATGTGGTGGCAAACTATTTTGTTCATCTGGAATGTGCTTGAACATGGCATATTTTTTTATAGTGAAGTTTATGAATGATAATTGTTGGCTCTTAAAGAATGATGAACAAAGAGAAATGTTATTGATAATCTAAAAAATCATGAAATTGGTTCTTGAACAAGAAAAATAGTGAATAAGAAGCTTGCGAAAAAAAATATTTGGCGAAAAAATATTTTGGCGAAAAAAAAGAGAAGAAAGAAAGAAAGAGAAAAGCCAATAGCCTTTAAAACCAAAAGGCAAAGGGTAAAGAGGATCCAAGGCTTGAGCTTAATGGATAGGAGGGTCAAGGAAATAAAATCCAAGCCTAAGCAGCTAATCAAGCTGTCCCTGACCTTGTGCTTGTGTGATGAAGGTCCAAGAAAAAGCTTGAAACTGAGTGGTTAAAGTCATAGATCCAAAGCAAAAAGTTGCTTAAGAACTCTGAACACTCCTAACTAGGGACTTTAGCAAAGCTGGTCACAATCTGAAAGGTTCACCCAGTTATGTGTCTGGTCATTTATGTATCCGGTGAAATACTGGAAAACAAAGTTCTTAGGGCCACGGCCAAGACTCATAAAGTAGCTTTTCAAGATTCAACATAGCTAACTAGGAGAATCAATACATCATTTAAAATTCTGAGTTCGCTATAGATGCCAATCATTTTGAATTTCAAAGGAGAAAGTGAGATGCCAAAACTGATTCAGAAGCAAAAAAGCATACAAGCCCCGCTCATCTAATTAGGACTAAGTTTCATTATCATCACTTAGTTATATATTTTTTTCCTTCTTTTTGTCATATTTTTTTTTTTTTTACAAAAAAAATTTAAGTTTGGTGTTGTGATGAGCGATAATTAACGCTTTTTGGCATTTTTTTAGGTAATTTTTTGTAGGATCTAGCTACGTTTTGGGATGTTTTTTATTAGTTTTTATGCAAAAATTCATATTCTGGACTTTACTATGAGTTTGTGTGTTTTTCTGTGATTTCAGGTATTTTCTGGCTGAAATTGTGGAACCTAGCAAAAAAATCTGATTCAGAGGTTGACAAAGGACTCAATGCGTGTTGGTTTCTGACCTCACTGCTCTCTAAGTGGATTTTCTGGAGCTAAAAACTCCAAATGGCACACTCTCAATTGCGTTGGAAAGTAAGACATCCGATCTTTCCAGAAATATATAATATTCATGCTTGCTCGAGTTTTGATGACGTAAACTGGCGTTCAAACGCCCATTCTTCTCGTCCTATTTTGAAGTCAAACGCCAAAACTGGCATAAAAGTGGAAATAAACGCCAAAAAGCACCAAGCAGTGTTTAACTTAAGAGAAGTCTCTACACGTGTAAAGCTCAATACTCAGCCACAGCACACCAAGTGGGCCGAAAGTGAATTTCTGAATCATTTACCTATTTCTAATAAACCCTAGTAGCTAGTTTCTTATAAATAGGACCTTTTGCTATTGTTTATTTCTCTTTTGATCTCTTGATCACATTTTGGGGAGCTGGCATTCGGCCTGCCTGGACCTTCATCACTTATGCATTTTCAACGGTGGAGTTTCTACACACCATAGATAAAGTGTGTGGACTCTGTGTCTGCTTCGAGTATTAATGCAATTACTATTGTTCTTCTATTCAAGTTAGCTTATTCTTTTCTAAGATACTCACTCGCACGTCAACCTGATGAATGTGATGACCCCGTGACATTCATCATCATTCTCACTATGACCGTGTGCTGACGCAACACTTCTGTTCTACTATAGATTGAACGTGTATCTCTCTTGGGTTCTTGGTCCATGACAGCATGGTTGCCCCTCGCCTGACAACCGAGCTTCCATCTGGTGATACGAGTCTTCGTGGTATAAGCTAGAATTATTGGCGGCCATATCCTAGATCCGGAAAGTCTAAACCTTGTCTGTGGTATTCCGAGTAGGATGCTAGAAATGGGATGACTGTGACGAGCTTCAAACTCGCGACTGTAGCGAGCGTGTGACAGATGCAAAAGGATAGTGAACTCTATTCTCAATGATCGAGAACAACGCCTGATTAGCCATGCGGGAAACCATAGAGGACTTTTCCTCTTAAGGGACGGGAGGTGGCCATTGACGCCGGTGAAACCCAACATAACACATTGCCATGGAAAGGGATAAGAAGGATTGGATGAAGGCAGTAGGAAAGCAGAGATTCAAGAGGGATGAAACATCTTATATACACTTATTGAAACCCACCAATGAATTTGCATAAGTTACTCTATCTTATCTTTATGTTTATTTAATCTTTTTAATTCATAAAAACTTCATAACCATTTTGAATCCACCTGACTGAGATTTACAAGGTGACCAAGCTTGCTTCAAGCCGACAATCTCGTGGGATCGCCCTTACTCACGTAAGGTTTATTACTTGGACGACCCAGTGCACTTTCTGGTTAGTTTGTGCGAAGTTGTGAAAAAGAGTTGAAGATTACAATTGTGCGTACCATGTTTTGGTGCCCATATGAGTATCACAATTTTGTGCACCACGCGTCATTATGGAAGCGCGCCAAGTTACGCGGCACACGCTGTGTGCCATGCGTGCACGTTGATTCTTGCTGGTACACTCCTTGGTTTCTTGTGTTCCTTCCATTTTTGCAAGCTTCTCTTTCCTATCTAAGCCATTCCTAACTCCTAAAAAGCGGCCTGGAAGGAACACTTAACAGGACACTAGGCAGGGACCGAGATCACGGCAGCGCACGATGGTGGACAATACGCCAAGGGTGATTAAGGATTGACAGATTTAAGAGGGTTCAGGGAGGCTAAGTTTTAAGTCAAGGAACCTATTGGGGGGATGTTGTAAAAGCCATCGCGAGTTTGTATGAATAGTATGCCAAGAACCCTAAATAAAAGACCACATCGAAGGTTTAGCTAAGAGTAAACCATTAAACTAGTGGAGTTTACTGCAGGGCACGTCGCACCATGTGACAAGGGGGGGAGCAATTCGGGGTTAGATTTTAGTCATGTAGTTTAGTTTCTAGAGAGAGGAAAGCTCCACGATTCTGTTAGATTAGGGTTCCTTTAGTGTAAGTTGTCTTGTAATTTGCGTACTTGTTGATAATTGCTTGTTGTCGTCGATTTACTGTTTTTTCCGTTGGCCGTCTCGTTGGGTTACTTGGGCGTCTTTGTTTCTTGCGTGTGCGAGTTCTTTGGTTTCTGTTGTTCTGTTATGTTTGTCATTGTGTTGTCGGTTATGTGTAGATGTGTTGTTCAGTGTGTAAGATTTCATTAAGTCGCATTGTTACAGTGTTTTTAGTGTTCATTGGATGCTGTTCTGTTGATTGGGTGTAGTTGTGGCATTTTCGGTGTTGCTTTGAGGTGGTGGTCCAGTTTTTGTGTTAGAGTTCGGGCTGGTGTGGTGTGGTGTGGCGAGGGGTAGAAGTGGGGCGTGGCTGGGTTTTTACGATAGGTGTTTCGTTTCGGGGAGTGCTTGGGTGGTGGGGCTTTTTGGGTGGTTGGGTTGGGGGGGGTAGTTTGGATGGTCAGGTTTCCTTTGGACACTATGTCGACCGCCGTTAGTGGCTTGAAACATAGGAACTTAGGAAGTTGAAATCAGACTAGCCGGTATGGTCCATAGTTTGACGTTACTTTCGATGTGGAGGGGTGTTGGACGTTAGTGAGGGATCTAACTCCTTCATAGATCAGTCAGTTGTGTTGTGCGTCAGGGTGTGGCGATGAGGTGGGTAATCGCTCTCCGAGGGGTGAGAAGGAGTTTGGTGGGTCGGTGAAGTTTCGCTTTGTGCTTGCATTTGAGGTTGCGGGTTGAAGTTTTGGAGTGTTGGGTGGAGTCGTTCTTGTTGAGTGGTCGTGGTCGGGTGATTATAGTGGTGGTCGGAGGCGAGGCTGGGGGCGTGTGGGTGTGAGAGGTGTGGGTGGTGTTGGGGTGGAATGTGGAGTTGGTGGACTGGTGCATGTCGATCGTGGTGGAGGGAGTTGTTAGGAGTTCTGGTTTGGTTGTGCGCGTTAGCCTTCTAAGTGACGCGCAGTGTCATGTTTGGACTAGGAGTGGGGTGGTGGGGGTGCGGAGTGGTGTGCGGTGGGTTCTTTATTTTATTATTTTTCTATTATTTGAAAAAAAAAAAAAAAAAAATTGTGTATTTATATATTTTTCTTATTATTATTGCTTGTTTTTTGTTTTTCTTATATTGTTTTATGTTGTTATATATTTTTTTGTTTCTTATTTTGTCTCTCTCTTGTTTTATTTTTATATTATATATTTATAAAAAAAAAATTTAGTATTTATTTTTTTTTGTTATTTTTTATTTTGTTTCTTTTTTTTTTATGTCATTTCTTTTTTCCTTTTATTTTTTTATTTTTTCTCTTTTTTCTTTCTTCTGATTCTTTATATTTCTTTTTGTTGTTTTTGTTAGTAGTTTTTTTTATAAAAAAAAAAAAAAATGTGTTTTTTTTATTTATTTTTTTTTTTATCTTTTTTTTTCTCTTTTTTTTTTTTGGTTGTGTTGTGTTTGTTTATTAGTTGTTATTCTTTTTTTAATTTAATTTGTATCACTCAAAATTTGCAATTAATTTTGTTTTCTGTTTGTATCTTTGTGTTTTGTTTATTTTTTTTTTCTTTTCTCTTTTTCTTGTTACATTTATTTTATATTTTTGTTTCTTCTATTTTCTGGCTTTGGTGTTTTTATGGTGTTCTTATATTTTTATTGTTTTTTTTGTTTATTGTGTTCTGTGTCTCTTCTTATATTGTGTTGTTTTTTTATTTTATTCTATATATATTGCCCGGCGATTAAAGTCGAACACCTAGGCACAAAGAATGGGAGTATCACACGCCCAAATGGCAACAAAAGACGTGGGTTTAAGCTGCAAGAGAAATCTCTATACAAACGAAAATGGCTTCAATGCTCACCCAAGCACACACCAAACTAAGTGTGGCCGGGAGTGGATTTGTAGTGTAATTCCTTATTTCATCAGTAAACCCTTTAGGCTACCTAGTTCTCTATAAGTATAGGACTTTTTGCGCTATTAGTATTCAATTATCTTTGGATATTTTAATGATCTGAGAATCATCCCTTGTTGAATGTCTAGGTTCTATATTATTGGGACGCCTGGCCTCGCATCGCCATGCCTAGATATTGCTTTCTTATGATTTTTTAAAAAACGGTGGCAGTTTCTACAACACGCCTGATTAAGGTCGTGGGGCTCCCTGCTTCGTACTCTCGGAAAGTATGTAAATCGCATTGACTTTTTTTTTTTTTTTTTTTTTTTTTTTTTGTTTGGTTTAATTCTAAGTTGTATATTTGTTCTTCAACCTGATGGATGTTGTGATCCGTGACACTCATATCATTCTCTTACTTAATCGCCGAGTGCGTAAGAACATTGTCTTTGTTCGACGAAGCAAACAATGAGCTTTAATGTCTTTTATTGGAACATCCCTTAATTCGGAATCTGCTCGTGTAGTAGCTATGACTGATGTGGTGGACTTCAGCGAATCCGGAAGTCCTAAACTTGTCTGTGGTATTGATAGTGGGATTCAGATTAATTGATGACTGTGACGACTGACTTCAACTCGCCGATTCGTAGATGGCGTTAGTATGACAGGCACGCAAAAGATATTGAGAATGGAGGTTAGCACTGACAAAGGGTGAAACCCTGACATCATGCAGCTTGCCATGGAGGAGTAAGCTAAGGATTGGATGAAAGACAGTAGAAAAGCAGTGAGACGATAGGGACAAGCATCTCATACGCTTATCTGAAATTCTTCAGCCAATGATCTACATAAGTTTTTTTTTTTTTTTTATAATCTTTATGTTATTATTCAATCTTCACATGCATCTCCACTAACATATTGAGTTTGCCTGACGTAATGATTCTTACAAGGTGAACATTGAAGATTGCTTCATACTCAGACGAATCGTTGTGGGATCGACCCTTATGCGCGTAAGGTTTTATTACCTAGACGACCCAGTACATTTGCTGGTTAGTTTGTGCGAAGTTGTGAAAAAGAGATTGAGATTTAGCATTG